>JAOEGS010012126.1:0-14102 GCA_025447755.1 Corythornis vintsioides | reverse complement strand
ACAGACTCTGACACTGGCTGTTTTCTATTTTTAACGGGCTTTGGCAAGGCACTAGCATTCCATTTAGAGGGAGCCAGTGGTCCTTTAAAGCTTTCCTCTCATGAGTTATTTTCACAGTGCCAAAAAGAATCAGGTTTTTTTCCTGTGCTTGTTAAGTATATGAAGGTCTCTTGGTAGAAGTGGTTTAAATAGGCCTTTGAACTTCAGAACACTGGTGGGCTTCAATCACCTTGTCCAATGAACTCTTTGTAGTTTATTAGTAATATTGTCTTTATGCTGTCATAATAACAAATAAGAGTCATATTTTTCTAGATTACTGTCCTATCCTTCTACTATATACAAGCAGAAACTCTATATGAGTCCAACCCTTTCTTTTGCTGGATATGTCTTTTAAAAAACTAAGTTAGATTTGCCTGTTTCAAGCACTGTAACAGTTCTGCAGTGTTAAGGGTACTGACATTTCCAAAATAAAACTTCAGCTGGCCAGGATACCATGGCTGCAGTGATTTGTGTCAAGTCACACTTCTAGAATAAGCCATTTTCCTCACAGTTTGGGCTACAGCCTGCATTTGTATTGCAAGTTTTAAAGCTACCTGGTGGTCAGGGTGATTTGTTTTTTATGCACAACATGCTGCTTATCTGCTTTGAGTGTGGAATGCTTTTTTTTTTTTTAATTATTGCTATGTGCCAAGTTTTTGAAAGTTTTTTTTTTTTTCTTTTCAATTGCAGAAATATGAAGAGCTATTGAGTAAGGTAAATAAAACCCACTCTTGCCTACAGTGTGGTGAAGAAGAAACTGAGGGCGTGGTGAGCCCTGCTGTTTGCAGTGGTGGACAGCAAGCAGAAGCACAGAGGGGATTAAGGAGGCAGCTGCCCTTGCAGGAAACTGGAACAGACAAAGGTTTCTGGTTTGCTTTTCATCTGGTTAATTGTGTATCATCAAATTGAGCCTCCATACTTGAAAAAATTGATAGTTGATGTCTTCTTGATGATGGTGATGCTTAGTTAGTTAATTAGTGAATGTTTGGGTGAGAGGGAGATGCAATTCTCCTGACTGCAAGGTGGTTTCATGTTGCATTAGCCTGGACTGTCTTCAGGTCACACTGCAACAAATGGTGCTGCTCTCCAGCTTAGAGCTTGGAGGTTTAACCTTACTAAATGCCAGGAGCTTTCTGCCTTTTTGAAGTCATTCTTCAGGAGTAAAGAAATAGCTGCTGGATCTGCTGCAGGTGTAAAACCTGTTTGGGGGTTGTGGACATGAAAACCAACACCTATGGTGTGTAACACCTCAAACAAGCCCTCCTGGTGAGCAGGGTGTGGTCTAAACTATGCCTTGGAAATGGGTAAAACTAAATCAGAGCTTTTAAGATCAAATCAAGATATTTGCTCTTGCATTTATGTAAAAGAAAACTAATTATTTCAAAGAGAAAATAATGATTTCACCTGGCACAGCAATTGTTTCTGATTCTTTTGATCAAGAATGCGGCTGGAAAAATGTGAATCTCTGGGTAATGTTTCTCTCTCCTTTTTTTTATTCTCCTTCCTTTCCCTTCCTGCCCTCACTAAATACTTCCCAACACTGTCACATGCACTTTGACAAAGCTGGAGACAGTGTAGCTGGGGAAAAACTTCCTGGGAGGCACAGAAACCTCTTGGGGCTTTCTGTTTAGTTTGGGTTCTTACGCAACATCAAAACATAAAGCAAGAAAACCCAAGAGAGCCTTTGGCTTTGTGCCTGCAGTGTGGCTTGAATTCCTTCAACACCAAAATAACAAACCATCTATTAAACACAGAACAATAGAAGCAGGACAGCTCTCCTGTCTCTGGAGCTCCCTGTCCTGGCTGTAGAGAGCAGGCCTTGCTCTCCTGGAAGTAGCCCAGTCTTTGTGAATTTCTGAACTAGACTCAGCTGCATGTGAGGCTTCCCAGCTGGGAGAGTCTCCTTCAGCTGACTCCAAAACACCCTGCCTGGCACTTGTGGGGTTGCTTTTTGGTTTTTGCTGTTGCTATTTTTTTTTTTTTCTATGAGTTTCTTGGGGTTTTTTCTGTGTATTTTTGTTTGTTTTGTTGGGTTTTGGTTTTTTTGTATGTGTGGTTAGTTTTTTCTTTTTGGTTGTTTGCTTGGGTTTGGGTTTTTTTTGTGTGTGTTTTAGTTTTGCTTTGCTTTTTATAAAAATTCAACCTCTATTTTTCATATCACTGACTGAAGACTTGTCACTGGTGAGAGTGCACTGAAGCTGTGAGGCCTCAATGGCTTGATAGATGCTACTTCATCTTCTATAATAGAGTTCCATCCTCTTGGGATTATTTTAATAATTTAATTAATCCTTTCTCTTGCTGGAAAGCATGTAAATTGAGCATTGGAAAAAGTAAGGTTGGCCTTGGTTATTTTTCTGGTACCATGGTTGATGTATAACCTTTAGCAATTGCTGTTGCAGGTGAGAAATGTCCAAAAAGGAACCTTGGATCTCAGAAAGATTCTCGCTCTCAACACTGTTGCCAGGACTTGAAAAGAGAGCTGGAGACAGTCCACAAATATCTTCAGCTTGCTGTGAAGGAAAATGAATCTAAGGCAGAGCAAATCCAAGGTCAGGATTGTTAGTTACCTAATGGCAAGTTTGACTCTGCTTTGCTGGCTGCTTAAGTTCCTTTCCCATGTAGTTTCCAGTGGCTGGAATGGGGATGTGTGTGTACACTTGAAAAAACAAACAAGCCCTCAGCAATGAAAAACCACAAACTGCCCTCCCTGCCAGTCCCAAATCCACCCCCCACCCCCCTGCTTAGCCTTCTCTCTAAACTTGTTGCTCCAGCACTCCCTGGGTATCAGGGAAAGAATAAAGGAAAACTGAACACATGGCAGCTGATATTTGAATACATGTGGATCCTTCTGCCTGTGAGGGTTGTACAGATAATGCACACACATGCATGCACATATGTCTCAATGTACAGGAGTCAGGGAGTCCTTCAGCTGTCTCTTTTGAGCCTGTACATACTCATCTCCCCCTAGCAGGACTCTAAAGAGCAGAGTGGCCTCAGATTTTCCTTGGTGTTTCTTGGCACCAGCAGCAGTAAGCCACTGGCCACAGTGTTCTTGTATCTCCCTGCACTTAGTAATGGCCCAAAGCTGTACTTGTTTATTTACTTAGTTTTGTTCTTGTTAAAGTAGGTTTTCAGTAGACTTCTGTAGCCTCTCTGCCTTTTAATGCAAGGTATTCTTTTTCCTTTGTGTCACTTGGAAATGAGAAATAGAGGTATCCTGGCTTTGGGTTAATTATCCCCTAGTTGCTGGCCCAGAAAGCTGGGAGGGGCTGCAGCTTGATGGGGACTTAACCAAGCCAGCCAGTGGGATGTGGGATTCCACACTGAGTCATGCCCCTCTATAAGGGGAGCCTGGCCCAGGATGGAGGTGCCTGCTTGCAATTTGCTTCAGAGTGTAGCTTTGGTGTAGCTGGAGCAGGGAAAGTTGGTGTCTTGGGCACAGGCAGAGCCTTCCTGGCTTCTCTTTCACTTTGTCTATCATTTCTTTAGTACTATCATTAGAACTGTTGTTTTCTCTTTGTTTTGTTTCATTAAACTGGCATTATCACAACCTTTTTTCTTCTTCCCAATTCTCCTTCCCATCCCACAGGAGGGGGTGGGAAGCAGTGGGTGAGTGTCTGTGTGTTGTTTAGCTGCCAGCAGAGGTTGAACCATGACAACAGGACTGATAACAACTGAGTTCTTCAATCTTTTTGCTATCTGACAACTGCCTCTACTAATGATGGCTATGAAATATCTCCTCTGGTTTTGGAAGTCACTGAAAGAAGGGCTGCCTGTGGAATGGAAAGAAGGCTTTGCTGAAGTTCTCTCTGGATGAAGGTTGTGCAAAAGAACTTGTTTGAGATTCTTCCAGTGGAGGAGACTTCTTCTGCTTCAGTAGTGGTGTTAGCCAGCACTCTGATACACACCCACTGACTGTGGGGTAGTTGTTGTGTTGTGATTCCCTTCTCTTTGCTGTCCAGCATCTTCTTTTTGGCATTCTCAATATCCAATAAGAACAGCTTGAGAGTGCCTGGTGATAAAACCTCCCTGACACTTGACCATCAGTTTAGTCAATTGCAATATTATCTGACTTGATACTGATCCCTGCATTTGTTGTGGGTACTGTTGCTTCATGTACAACTGTGATCCTTTCAGGATGATGGATTCCATCCTTTATCACTTTCTTTAACTTGCCAGAAGTCTCTGACTTAGTGAAATCTGGGCTAATGAGGATGAAAAGTCCTTTGACCTATTAAACCCCTTTTCTGTACCCACTCCTGTGGTTGGGAATCCTCTCTGGTTTTGCACTCAAAGGAAGTCATGTTAATTCAGCTGATTGCAGTGACAATTCCTTTTGTCCAGGCTTATTTCTGATAGGATTTGTGGGAGGAATGCCTGCTTCATTGCTGTGCTCAAGGCCTTTTTCTTTCCTATTTGAGCAGCTCCCATTGGGTGGTATCTGAGGAACTCTATCCTCTTATTCAGCTCTATTGCAGTCAGGAGAAGCCTTTGTTTTAAGGAGCAGAACAAAGGGAATGATGTTTTCTCTGAAGGAAAACATCTTGGCGACCCAAGAAGAGGATCATCCTCCCTGCAGTGCTTTAATCAGTTGAAGCTGTACACAACAGAGGGCTTTCTGCTAAAAGTTTGGGGTTTTTTTGTTGTTGGTTCTCTTAGGCTCTCCTTAGAGCATGGCAGGAATGGGACTTGCTGAAGGTTCTAGGTCAGGAGAGGTCTCAAGCTGCACTGTGAGGGTCAGTAGCTCTGGAGAATGGTTTGAAAGGTCAGTGTGGCCACTCTAAGCAGGTTTGCTGTGGATTTTTTGGAGAGCAGATACAAGGTAGTAGGTTGTACCAAGTGATAAAAGTCTCACCTGACTCAGGCTGTGGTTTGTGTTGTAAGGGTGGAATTTTTCCTCCTTTATTTTTTTTTTTTTTTTTTTCAAATGAAAGGAGTTGCCAGCTCTAAGAAGTGTTGAGTTCAGCAAGGAGGAGTAAAATGCTGTGTGTTTGTAAGGGAAAAGCTTTTGCCACCTTGCAGGTGTGTGAGCAAGGCTGGGTGGGGAAGGTGCACAGATTTGTGGAACCCTGTCCCTGCTCTTTCATCAACAACCACATAGCCTGAAAACTCCCCTGGGGACTGGAGGGAAGCTGGAGGGCTCAGAGGGCTGTGAAAAAAAGGCTGCTGCTGTCCCCAAGGTCATCACAGGGACAAATGAGGATCTCTGAAGTCCCTGAATTGCTTCTCTCTCTGTTCTAGGATGGCTGCTTCCTTTTTGCTTTTCTGCACATCATTCTAGAGAAGGAAGAAAGCCAAACTTGTCTGGCATTCCCAGGGCTCAATTCCTTCCATTCTGTTGCTGAAAGCCTTGATCCTTCCAGAAGTAAGACTTGTCTGTAGCAGGACATGCCCTACATGGTGTGGTGACAGTCTTTCTTTTCCTTAGGCCATGGTTCTTGTGAGAACATCTGTGGTTGGGTGTGCTGGAAGTGTCTCCAGCATCCAGTGGAGGTGTTCCATTCATGTTGGTTTTCTTCCCTAAAATAGGAGAGCTGTTGATTTTTGTGGGTCTCTCTCCAGATGTATCCATCAGTTCTTCAATGACAAATACCTGTACCCATTTTAAAAATAACCAGCTGCTTAAATCAGCTAATAAATAAGTTTGAAGGTTCTTTAACTTTCAGGAGATGACCCACAGGCAGACTATCAGCAGGCTTCAGTACCAGCTTGAAGTCTTACACTTTGGGCTTTTTCAGCTCCACTGTCTTCTCATTCTCTGCTGGCTTATTATTTATATACTGCTTAGTAGCATTGAGCAGAGATCAGCATGGAAGTCCAGACATCCTCAGGAATAGTGGCTTTTGATTATAATAAAAAATAAACAAAAAAAAACCAAACCCCAGCAACAGCCAAGCTTTATCTTCTAGTTCTCCACCCTAAAGAAGGCACATTTGCTAACCCACAAATTCATAATTCTTTTCCAAGGTTTGTCAAAACAACTCTTATTTTTTTTTTCCTTTTCCCCCCCTGTCCTTTCTTTACATGTACACCTGGTGTCTCTACAGTTTTGCTTCCAAGTGTTAATAATGACCTGTGAAGGCTTTAAGCTTATTTAATGACTGTATTAGATTGCTTTGACATTCACACTTCAGTGAAGTGTATTGTGATCAATTCCTTTCTGCTTGTTACTGCAACAGCTGTACATTGACTGATGATCTTTGTGATATTGAGCTCTTACACCAGAGACAGCAATTGATGTAATAACTTCTGTTGAACTCAACTTGGATTCAGACAAGTGCAGTGAATTAACTTAGGATTATTTTAATGTCTATTAATAATTAATATTAATAAATAATTTTTATTTATTCTTTTTTTACTAGAAAAACAGAAGCTTATAGAAGCTCTAAGGGCAGAAAACTCTGAGATTAAGATGCAACTGAAAGACACAGAAACATCACAAAGGTATTTACAAATAAATATGCTGAAATATTTGTTTTGGTGAGATATAAGCTGCTGCTTCTGTGAAGTGTGACTTCTGTGCATTTCAGGTCAGTGTCAAAGGGAGACACCTCAAAACATGGTACATCTTGTGGCACTGTGAAATCTCTGGAAGAATTGCGTGCTCAGTACCTCAAAGCTGTGGGCAAGATTAAGTGTAAGTACTAAAGTTTTAGCTGAAAAGTTAGGAGATGAAAATAATTGACTTGTTCACCTCCTCCTCCAGCCAACGTGCTCAGGAACTTGACACCCAAATTGCATGAGAAGTAATTTTATTCTTACTCTAGTGAAAGTGAGAAGTGGAATTGTCACCATCATCTGAGATGGGCGAAACCTTGCTATGCTCTCCTTCCTTTCCTGCATTGTGTTATGTCTTTCCAAGTGGTAAAGTATATTTTGAGAACAGAGCTTGTACCTCCAGCAAACAATCCACCTACCCTGCAGCTGGTGCTGAGGAAGAATCTCTCTCGTGCTGTATCCTGCCCTCTGGCTTAATCAGCAGCCTCCTGGCAGAGGAGGGAGGGTTGAATGTAGCAGATCCCCAAACACCAGCTGGCCTGCCACTGAAGGGTTCCCAGTCCAGCATGTTACCAGCCAACATTCCTCCCAAATCCTTGTGCCTAGTGTTTGAAGATGCAGAGTTGGCCAAGGGAATTCCTCTCTGATTCCTGCTGTTGATCTCCTCCAGCCTTCGGGGGTTTATCCCACCGCCGGGCACGGGGACTGGGGTGGCACGTTGGGCTTGCTCTGGATCAGCTAGACAATCCCAGGTGGTTGTGTTGCCTGCTTTTTTTCCCTCTTTGGGAGAAAAGTGGTACTGATGAAGTGTGTTTGTAGGTGACATGTACTGTTACTTGCGGGAAAGCAGAGAACAAGCTGCCAACAGGATCCAAACAGAAGTGCTGAGGGAGCGCCAGGAAACGGCTCGGAAAATCCGTGACTACTGTTTGACCTGCCTTCAGCAGCTGCTTTCTGACAGTGGCAAGCACGAGGAGTAAGTGCAAGCATGTTTGGGAATTAGCTTTGAAAGCATGGAGATGTCGTTCTGGTGCTTGCCCACCTTGGAGTGTCCTCAGATGGGCACGAGTCAGCGCTGAGCGGGCTGCGTGCTCTCTTTGCAGGAGTCTTTGACTCTTCCTAACAAGCAAAATGTAGAGTTGGAAAGGAATTGTCCTTAATTTTACCTTTTTTTTTCCTCTTCTGCAATTCTTGGCAGACCTGAAAAGAAAATAATGAACGTTGCTGGTATGCTGGCTATGTTGGTTAAAGAACTTGAAACAACTCTTCAAAGTGGCCCTCCGAGCAAAGCTGTCCACTCGGGTACGTTGGGATCTGCAGCTGCTTCCTTGGTCCCTTTGCCTTGATAGAGTAGCACTACTGAGGCAGGTGTTCATGCAAATGGAGATGGAAGGTGAGGTGCTGTTTATTGATAAGCTTGCTCGTGGAAGTGTAAGCTGCTTATCTTTTGAGTGCTTACAATTCTGTGTTACAACAACAAAAGAACTACGCAGAATTACACAGAGTTATTGCTGAGGATGGAATAGACCTTTGAGATCCTCCAGTCCAGCTTAAGCCCTGACACCAGGACACCCAGCTGGACCATGGCACTAAGTGCCACAGCCAATCTTCCTTAAACACCACTAGGGATGGTGACTCCACCACCCCCTGGGCAGCCCATTCCAGTGTCTAATCACCCTTTCCATAAGGAATTGCTTCCTAATGTCCAACATAAACCTCCCCTGGTGCAGCCTCAGGCCCTGTCTTCTCATCCTGTCACTTGTTGCCTGGGAGAAGAGCCCAGCCCCCACCTACCTACAGCCTCCTGTCAGGGAGCTGCAGAGTGATGAGGTCTCCCCTGAGTCTCCTCTTCTCCAGGCTGAACAGCCCCAGCTCCCTCAAAGAACCTTGTTTTTCTTCCAGTGTTACATTTCCTTCAATTAATCTTTTTCCTTCCCTCTTTCCCTAGATCTGCTGGTAAAGTCTAGTCTACCACCTGGAGCTGAGTGCTCCAAAAGATGTCGCAAGCTTCAGACTAGGTCAAGCCCTATGGAAAGCAAATCAAGTGGTGAAAGCATTACTGAAAAAGGCTATGCTGAAGTTGTTCAGAAACGTGTACCCTGTGACTTGAGACAGCAGCTGGATGCAGTGCAGCCTGAATCCCAACATATGCTCCATGAAACAATGGCTTCCAATCTTCAGAACAGGAATCCTTCTAAAAATCTGGCTGGTGAGTCAAGAGATGCTCTGCCACAGTTTCATCCAAATGAAGATGGAAGAAGAGACAAATCTGACCCCATTGTGAATGTAGACAAAGGACTCTTGTCTGATGCTAGCAGTATAGCCCAGCACAATGCTCCTTCTCCTGCCTTTCAAGTAAGGGTAGAAAATACCCATGGACCCAGCTGTACAAATGACCATACACTCTCTGGGCCAACTCACCCTGTGCTTAAGAGCAAACAAGAAAGAATGGTCTTTAAAGAGGATAAGAGTGGCCAGTCCTGTGGAAAAAAGGAAAACAAAATGGAAAAGAAGTTTGGAATTTGATTTCCCAGAAAATCCAGAAAGAGCTGATGGAAGCTGCAGGGATTCTGAGAGTGGAAGCCCACATCTGGATCCCAAGAGTGTGCCTCCCTCCTGTGCTGAGCAAAGAGCTGGTGCTAATCTGCAAGCAAAGACTGCCCTCTGTGAAGAGTTCCTTTCCATCAGGTCATTTTCCCCCACAGATCAAAATGTTGCTTCTTTGAGAGAGATTTCCAATGGCAAGATGCTCAGTGTCAAAGGCAGCACTAAAGCTCACAGCAGAGACCCCCTGATACCAAACCCAGAGCACAGCTCATCCCTCAGCCCTGACACAGCAAATTCAGTCGTGCAACTGAATCCATCACCAGCTTCAAGCAGAGGAAAATGCTGCAACAAATACTTGGAACAAAGCAGTGGGGGATCCCCAGGCTCTTCAGGAAGATAGTGGCTTTGATAGCCCACTTTCCAACTTGGACTGATACCAGCTCCTACTGTGTCCATCTCATGAGCAAAGTGACACAATTGGAGTGTTACCTGAGGAAATTCTACTAAATTCCTTGGAAATGTCAATGCAGACTTTTGTTTGCTTTTGTGATAACACTTTAATGAATGTTTATCATGTGTTTTACAGATAAATCTATCAAATGGAATCTATTTTTTTATTGAGTTTAATTTGCAGTGTTTAAAACAAAGTTACTCTAACTTGTGTTTTTAAATGGTTATTAAAATTTTAATAAAATAGTAGTATTTTAATTGACTTTTCCTTTTTGAACCACCTCCTGTGAACCTCTGTGAACATCCCCATAATACAAGCAAAAATACTTGAATTTTTTCATTAAATTATTATCACAAACAACATAACTCTTCCCGTTGGTGCAGCAAAGTATAGCTTGGACTAGGCAGGAGAAAGGTATAAATCAGAATAACCACATTTTGCAGATGTTGCTAAAATAGTACAGCCTGTTGAAGGTGTAGTGATGTTCCTCCTGGTGCTTAGAAAGCTTCTCTTAGAAAGGTCTGCTCAGATTTTAGAGTATTATGAAATATATTCTTTTTTTCCTATACTTTTGCTTTCCTTTGGTTGCCATTTAATTTCTAGTGAGGCAGTGAGGTTTTGCTTGCTATTATTCTGTGGTATTAGAAGAGAAAAGACTGAATATTGTCTCAAAAATTCTGTGTATGCCTTTCCTATGCAACACCACCTCACTGCTGTAAGCTCCTCCCTGTTTCTCTTGCAGGCCCCTTGCTAAGGCAGAGCCCAGGCTTGTGACTCAGGACTCTGGGGTGAGATAATGAGATACTTCTGCATTTCTTGGTGGCCTTTAATGCTGCCCATAAATCCAACCCCACTTCCTCTGAGTGAAGGTGGGGTTTGTCATCCTCAGTGAGAGCAAGCAGAGGGCACCAGAGGTGGCTTCTGCCCAAACAAACATGGGCAGTGGTTCAGTTCAAGGGCCCAATTCCGAGCTCTTAGCTGAGGAAATAGCTGTGGCCTTGTCTGGAGAGGAAGGTTTTTACTAGTTGTCCTCTAAGGCCCACATGGAGAGGTTTTGTTTTTGGTATTTGTGTTTGGTTTTGTTTTAATGTTTTCCTTCCCCCAGGAGTGAGTGGCTTTTTTTTTGGGC
Organism: Corythornis vintsioides; assembly: GCA_025447755.1. Classification (NCBI taxonomy): domain Eukaryota; kingdom Metazoa; phylum Chordata; class Aves; order Coraciiformes; family Alcedinidae; genus Corythornis; species Corythornis vintsioides. The sequence goes on along the minus strand of JAOEGS010012126.1, from coordinate 3,438 downwards.
AGCTTAAACATTTTCCCAAATGGCCCAAGGTAGAGAAGCACAGTTATTCCCATGTGAAATGGCCAGTGTTTTAACCAGTATACCAGATTAATTCAGTCCTTGGGCCAGTCCAGAAACCTCATCTGAAACAGCAACCATTCAGCTTTCATCTAGAACAAACCTGTCCCTGCAGCCAGAGCAGCTGAGGGGCCAGCATCTCAGTGCTGGGGACTAAACTTGCTTTTCCAAATAATCCTAGAGCTGCTCTGTTGTTGCTCCCCAAAGTGTCATGCTCAGTGCTTTTAAAATTCTCCTAAAATGTAACTTTTTTACAGTGCATTTTCTATTGTTTCAGTTGTTCAGTGTTTGTGTGTGTAACTCCGTGTCCTTTCTCTGTTGCTTTGAAAACACTTCAGTGTTTTAACTGCTCAGTGGTTTCAGTGCAGAATAAAGTACAATCCCAGTCCTGCTCCAGCTTTGAACTGCTGCTCTTCTGTGCATATTAAGCCCCTGTGAGAAGCTGGGGTCTCACACTGATGAGAAGGGATCTCCTGCAGTGCTGACTGCCCTCTCCAGAGAGGCTGCAGCAGATCCCAGCCACAGCAGGGAAACCAGAGCACTTGGCTGCAGCCAGCTCTGGAGAAGAAGAGGGAGAAAAAGTTCTTTCCAGTCCCAGTCAGTAGAAGGGAGGGCATTGAAATGTGGGCATTAGGTGCCCAAGGAGATGTGGTTGCTGTTTCAGGTGTTATCCCATCACTGCAATGGGCATCTTCAGCCACCACAGTGGCAATGCACGTGCCAATGCAGCTGGAGCTAGACATGCAGTTAAACCTTTGCTCACCTCATGTTTATTCTGTGTCTTGTTGCATGAACAGCTCCAGAAAGCCCCAGAGCTGCCAAGGACATCTAAGGATTCCTCCATGTGAATCAATTGCAGAGGCCTGAAGTGAAGATCCAATCATTCCCTGGTGAGTAAAGCTTGAGGAACAAGGAGATATCTAGTCCTAGAATCAACAGCTGCCAGTCCAAAGTATTCCTCTGCTCTCCTAACATCAGTAGGAAAGGATGAAGCAATAGCAGACTGGGCTGGAGGGTGGCAACTCCTGAAACTGGACAGCTGACACCAGTGGGAAAGGGGGATGGAGTGTTGCAATACATGTGGCTGGGCTTGTGGAGCTGAGCCAAGGTTGTGACAGAGCCAAAAAAATGACTCTTAAAATAAGTTTGCCCTATATTTTCACACAGTAGGTTATGTTGCTGACAGAGCTTGCCTGGTTTATTCAAGAATTCATTACCTGCTGTGATGTCTTTTTGATTCAGGTTCATTTAATACTCTATTTATGCCATAGGAGCCCAATCTGTTTTTTCCTAGTGATGTTGCAGTTTGGCACTGGTGAGCTGAACCCTGCTGAATCACCCCCCATCCCCAAAGCAGCAGGGTGTGCTCATACTCTTCTCCTTGCTGCAGTTTTGTTCTTGATCTTTTCTTTAGATGACTGGTCTTGCAGCTGTAGCATGTCTGTGTGTCCTGCTTAGAACAATCTCTCTGGGAAATTTCATACTAATATATTAGTCTCCATTTCATACTAATATATTGATATAATAGAAGCTGCTTCCAAGATTATTTTTTTAGATGTTTAAATGGTAATAAAAACGTGCATTTTATGTACATCTTAAACATTTTTATATAGTTAATTTTGCATAAGATGCTTATACATGATGTACACAGGAGTGTACAGGATTTGTCTAACTCCTGCATGTTTTGAGTCAATTACTTATTAGACCCAGATTGTAGTTTTTTAGCCTGTCTTCAGTGGCCTCTTTCAGCTGGAGTGAACAATGCCTGGAGATATTAGCAAATAAATAAGAATAGGTCTTGCATAAACTAGATTTTACATTCCCACATTCTTTAGCTTTGGTAGAGATATCATCACATCAGAGCCCTCATCTCCTATCACAGCAAACTATTGTTCACAAGAGTGGCTCTATGAGTAGGAATTGAGACTGAGAGGTTGGTTAGCTTCTTGAGACAATCTGGGAATTAAACCCATGTCTTTTAAATCCTAGGCTAGTACTTCAACCTCTAAATTACCTTTTCTTTCTACTTGATGCCTTTACTGTGCTTTTGATTTGTCTTCTAGTCTGTCTTATCCCCATATACTGTTGAAAATGTTTTTCTTTGTCTTTATAATGGTCAGTTTTCTTTTCTCTGGCTTTGCTCTCCTCCCTCCCCCACAAGTTTTCATCTTGGACTCTGGCTTTGCAAGACTCTTTTATGTATCTTTCTTCAGGGTAACAGGCATCAGTGGTTGTTTTCACCTTTACCACCTTCTTCTTCACCACCTTTCCCACCTTCTTCTGCTTCACCTTTGCCTCTCTACAAGCATCATGCAGCCTGTTTTCCTGCCATGAGCAAACCTGTGCTGGTTTTGGTCCTAATGTTCTTTGTCCAACGTCTCCTGAGTGATGTCCAACAGACACTGCAATGCCCAGACATCCTTTCCAGTGTCATCCTTCCTGCTGGAGAGTGGCCTCCCCATTTGCTTTGTGACTTATCTGAACTCTTGCTGCAGTTTAAACTCATTAGTGCTTCTCCAATGCACCAAGGACATGCAGTAGGGATTTCTCTTCTTTGTGTCATGCTTAAAAACTACTCTTTTCCTTCTGAGTTTTCTTTCATTTAAGCAACACTTATTTATTTCAATCTTTTTTGCTCAAGTCAGCTTTTAGGATGCTTAGGTCTGTTGGTGCATGCAGGTGTGGAAATAGCAACAGCAAATGGTAAGTGGAAAAAATATTAAGCCCAACAGTCTTGGTCCTACCAAGGTGTTTCCTCAACACCTTTGGAATGTTATATCTCATTACCCCCTTATCTCTTATTTTACTTTGCAGTGAAGTTTGGAGATCTACTTCCTACCATATAACATCCCTTTTCCCATAAAATCTCAAGCTGGGTATAGTTTTCTGAAGTATTGAGATACACAATCACATATATATATTTCAGTCATACATCCTTCAACTTTGCTGTCAAAGCCATTCTTCTGCTGTTGGAACTCTGTTCTCATGTTTCCCTTTGTTCTGTGGAAGTTGCTAAGATTTCCCATTGAAATGCATTTGAATCCCCTGCACAGTCCTGTCTCCCACAGGGTGGATGGGTTACAATGGATGGTAACCTGGCAGGGATACAGGAGCACATTACTTGCAGCTGGAGGGAGCTTTCACCCAGCATTCTGCTGCAGAGGACTTCACACTTCCAACTGAATCCTGCTGCTCTCCCTGGTCTTGTTACTCCAGTCAATATTTCACTCGAGTGAAAGGATGAGGGGTAATGGGTTGAAATGAGAGCAGAGCAGATTTAGACTGGATCTCAGGAAGAAGTTCCTGACCTTGAGGGTGGTGGCTCAGTGGCACAGGCTCCCCAGGGAGGTGGTTGAGGCCCCATCCCTGGAGCTATTGCAG
>JAOEGS010012125.1:30931-64154 GCA_025447755.1 Corythornis vintsioides | reverse complement strand
TTTTGTTTTTTTTTTTTTTTTTTGTTTTTTTTTTTTGGGGTGTGTTTTGGTTGTTAGGGGGATTTTTTTGGTGGGTGGAAAGGGAGGATATTAATGGGGAGTAACGTGCATTTAAAAAAAACCAACCCCTGTGTACCAAATATGGATACTTTAGCCCTGCAACTAGTATATACTAAATGGTTTTTTCCTTTCATGCCCCACCCCCCCCTCAGGTTTTCAATAGCATATTGAGGCTGCATGTAAGTTTCACTGAAAATACAATATTGGTTGTTGGGGTAATGTATTGTTCACTGTTGGCTGAATATATTTACTTTACAAGACTTTTGCGGCTGTTCTTGCTGAGTCCTTCCAGATTTAAATCAGATTTGGATTTAGTTTTTCTGAGATATATGTTCATGTTCCATGATAAGATTTATTACTGTGTTCATTCTCTGAAATTCATAGAAACAATGAAGACGTGTATTTTTATGCAGAATTTGAATGCATTTTTACATGAGATTTCAGTGGAAGTCTCAATGTGTCTTTAATCACTTATCACTAAGATGTAGTTACTTATCACTAAGATGTAGTTCAGATTGTTGGAAGTGGGCAAAGTCCAGAGACCCCAGTATCAGAAAAACATTTTTCCACCTTCCACGTGGTTAGGATATGTGAAGATCATTTGTAAACTGTTGCAGCAAAACTGTGTTGTATTTTCAGTTATACTAGCAATGTTGGTCCATATTAGGCTGTGTTCCTGAAAGCAGCCTGAATCATTACATACTCATGCAGAATTTTTGGTCTTTTCTCCACCAGCTGTCAAGCAGTTTTCTGGACTGATTTCTGTTTCATTATTCAACCAACTTGAAGGTTTTCAGTTTTGTGGTATTTGGCAGGGTTAAATATTTTCAATACCTGTAACTGACCATCTTATTAACTGTGAAAAATTTCACTTGAACAATAAACAGTATTTTGCCAAAGAATCACAGCAACATTACTCAATCAAAAATCTTGGGCAACATTCATGTGACCTTTGCCTGCTTTCAATATATAGCATTAATGTTTTGGGGTATTTTTCTCCAGATTTCTCCATAGAGTAATATAGGTTGGTTTTTAAAAGATAATCCAAGAGTTTCAGCAAAACAGTTATTACCCTTGTGATGATATTCCAAGGGACTCACCTTGCAACATTTACACACATGGATGGTTAACTCTTACTTATATAAAGACAATGAGTACAACCTATATGTATGAGTTTCAGGATCAGACTCAAAGACCCCGAATATAACAAAGCATTTAAGAGTAGGAATTACTTTAGTCTTTTGCTTTATAGAGCTGGAGTGATGAGCTTGGGCCATAACTGATATGGTGGTTGATGTTCCTGGAGTTAAAGGGTTTTGCAGGAGTCCTACTTTATGTTTTCAATGCAAAATTAGCAAAGTATTTGGAAAAGGGGGAATATGTGAGAAACAATGAGGTAGAAATGTAATAAAATTTGAATACAGGATAGCATTACTTCCAGATCTTTCAAGTAGATTTCTCCAGGATCAAGGAAAGCTGACAAAGAGGCTAAGCTTCTTGTACAGCTCATATATACTGGGATTTCTTGCCACTGACACCAGTTTTTCACAGAAATTGTTTGTTAAAACTTTCTCTAGGAAAGCATCTTAGCTTCAGGGGGAGATTTCAGGACTGAAACAAAAAGAACTTTTTACCCTGCTATGGACAGACCAGGGCACTGTCTGAATCGCACATGGAACTGAACGTTTGGTTGGTTTTGTTTTCGTTGATTTTTTTGTTGTTGTTGATTTTTTTTGAAGAGGAAACAATTTTATTTTCATGGGGAAAGAAAAAAAGTAAATAAAAAATTCAAATATTTCATGCAAAGTAATTCTTACTTTCCTGACAGCTCTTCCTATACAACTTGGAAATCTGAAGGAAATTAGTAAGATTCTCAAAAGAGCAAAATTTGGCCCCTGTGAAACTGGCAAAATATTTTGCAAAAGCTTTTGATTTGAATGATTAAGTTGCTCAAATTTTAATAAATTTGGATATAGCTTGTACTACTCCTGTACTTTTTTTTTTTTAATAAGTACAGGAGTATTAATTTTTTTTTTTTTCTATTACAGAAACACAGTTTGTACCATTAGGTCAATATTCCAAATTTGTTATTCAGGGATAACTTATCCATAAACAATAATTCAGAACTGCAGTAAGACATAAGAATGTATCAAACTTGAATATAGCCTTGAATAATTTTTAAATTACAAAAAGAATAGCAAAAAAAGCAATTAATTTTTATACTCTTAAAATTCAAAAAGGAACTCCCACTGTTTAGGCAGATAATCTAGGCAGATTATTGAATGTTGTGCTTGTAGCACCTAAGTAGAAAAACAAATATGAAATATATTTACCTTGTTAAAAAAGGAAATATTTATACCATCACTTTTAGCATAGATTTTGGACAGAATTTAGTTATGGTGAAAGTTAATACAACCTCTGATGATGCCAACAGAGATGTTTCTGCTCACTCTACTTTTATATCTATGTTTAGGAGCTAGATAAACACATCATAGTAGTGCTAGGGACATTATTATAAACACTGAGGAGATAAGAAATGCTCAGGACCTGAGATTATTTTGCTGTTGCTGGACGGAGAAAACCCACTGTGTTCCCTGCTAGCTCAAAATATGTCTTTAATCTTGCATTGGAACATGTAAAGAAACTTCTTCCTGGAACACTTATCTGGAAACATGGGAAACAGCACCAGCTATTGCCATTGTTTCCAAAACACAGGACAGCAAGTGGAAGAGTGGTTCAGCCTTAGGAAGTCAGTAGCATCCTCTTGGCGTTAGAAGCTCTCCCTTATTATATTAAGGGCAGAGTTTCTGAGACTCTGGAGAGCTGCCCAGCATGGTTCCTGCTGGGCGTCCCTCCATGCCAAGAAAGGCAAAACGTAATCCCCAAGGATGACAGGATTCCTCCAAGTGGATTACAAAAGCTGTTCTGACTACTTAGGCCATGAAATGGCTGGAAGCCTTGGAAGGGATGCGGACAAGGGAGTAATAAAATTCTGGCTAGGCTTCACATCTAGCCTTTCAGGTAGTGGGGGACCCACTGGAACTCAGAAGGAACAGACAAGGGGCGATTAGGTTTTTCCTCGTTTTAGTGAAATGATGTGGCCAGTAAGTGCTATCTTTCTCGAAACCAATACAGCTGCAGCCATCTGGCTGAAATACTGTAGATTTGGTGGGGATTTTTTTTCACATTTACTGGCCCCTAGTCACTTTGAAGTATCAATACAATTTCTTTCTGTTCAGCTATTCATTCGTATTGAGCTACGCCAATGCTGGAAATCATGTTCATGCATTTTCCTTCTTCTCTGATATAATCACTGGAAGTTGCACTCTGATGAAATGTTAATAACCAAACAGGCCTTCCACCAAAGACATGGATTCATATGCATTTTGAGACACAATTTATGGCACTGTATTATTTTACCCTTACCACTAAGATGATTCACTGTTATGGGAAACAAATACCTGTGTTTAAAAAAATATTTTTTAATTTGTTGAGAAGCAACGCTGGGGCCTTAAATTCCTTCACATCACACTGCACAAAAGGAGTGTTAACAAAAACAAGTTAATGCTATGCCTAGAGGTCCAGGTAAGACAAAAATAAAGACAATTTGTTAGAAAAAAAAAGAGACTGGCTAATGTGTAACACCTGTATGGGCATGGGGCTCACACCTACTAGCACAGAGGCAGGTGACTGGGAGAGGAACATACACTTGGACAGTGCAGACAGAAGTTGGGCAAAAATTATCTATATGCCACAAGTCTCCTGCCAAAGTAAGATACTGATATCAACATTATTACTGATTAATGCATTGTTTGTTCCTCTGCAGATGCTAGGTAATTTCAATGGCACAAAGATCAAAGGCCACAGATCTGAGGAATTCAGAGAAATAGTGATGCAATGAGACATACTTTTTCTGTAAAGTAAATAGTAAAATTATTTATTTTACTATTTCAACCATTTCTCTGATTTTCCACCATCAAAATGAAAAAAGTGACAAAAGAAAGAAAAGAAAGAACTGAGAAATGCAAAAAGAAAGGAGGAAAGAAGGTATATGCCTGCACTTTTTGTGTTGACACTGCTATTGAAAATAGCAGCATCTGGCATCACACAGAACCTTTCAGTCATTATGTTATTCACAGTACTTGAAGTCTGCTTCACTAAAATATTTCAGATTAAAATGTCAATATTTATGCTCAACAAGACCCAGATCTATGGATTTAGAAGTATTTTTCCATGGGTTCCTCCACATATTTTTCGATAAAAAATATTTTTCATTTTTCAAGCCATGCCTCATAAAGGTGAGAATGTGGCATAACTCCACAGACTTAAAACCACAGTTCTTTGTGGCATGTTTTTATTTTTTTTCTGTAAGACCAAATGTATGGCCAAGTTCTAGTTACTTTAGTTGGTTCCATTGGCTGTCACAACTCAAGTAAGTAAAATCAACAGAAACTTGGACTTCAAACTAAAATATACATGTTTTTCAAGCACAGTTCACATTCATTAAAGCTGTAATAACGTTTCACTTATTCAAGTGACTTTGGCAGAAACTTTATATTGAACAAAACAAAACAAAACAAATAAACAAAGAGTTTCAAGCTATTTTGAAGTCCAGACAATAGTGTTTATGAATGGTAGCAGTTGGTAGTATTTCTGCATTTCAATACCTCATGTAATTGTATAGTATTTGATAATGTAAACTACTGCTCTTTATACTGTAAAGTACTACTGCAACTACTGTTACAAGTGAGATATTATCAGAGCTACAAAATAAAAGGCTGAATTACTCTTCAGTGTTTCTCTTGACATATGAAAAACAGCCATTTCTGTAAAGAGAAACAAAAGAAAAAGATGCAGTATTTTTTAAATGTATCCAATGAGTTTTTAAAACAGCAATGTTACAATTTTGCAATGCTACATTATTTTATAGCCTTTTAAAATGCTAATTTTATTAGCAACACCTTAAACTTCATCCTTTGTGAATTAAAGGAATCTGTATTAGACAAGATGAGATATCACACTTTAATTTCTCTTTTTATGTTTCAGTCTTCATTGTTTTTTATTTTTCTAGTTTCTAATCAATTTCCCCAATACATTCCTCAGTTTTGGGAAAGTAACATTAAAATAATTTCATCTTTAATTAAATTATAAAGCCCTGTTATAACTTGAAATCCAGTAAACATAATTAAATAAAGCAATTATTGCTCAAAGAGAATTTTTATGTATTCCTTCTGAAATAGATGCTGGCATATTTATTCTGGCTTTCAGAGTGAATCCTTTGCATGATCACAAATTAAAACTATCTCTAATATTAATTTGTGGTATAAATTTTTTAATTATTTGTTTGGTTTTCATTTGTACCCTTTTGAATACCTTTGCTGCAACTAGTTGTCTCTGCTGTTTGTCCCAATTAAAGTGTCAAGAGATTGATAAGTGCAAAACAGATGAGGAGGTCTGCTTTTATACCTTCTCCTTACCTACATACAGTAGGAAATGGGAGGAGTGGCTGACACGTCACTAGGCTGTGCTGCTATCCAGAGAGACCTGGACAGGCTGGAGAGATGGGCAGGGAGAAATTTAATGAAATTTAACAAGAGCAAGTGTAGAGTCCTTCATCTGGGGAAGAACAACCCCGTGTAACAGTACAGGCTGGGGGCTGATCTGTTGGACAATTGCTCTGGGGAAAGGGACATGGGGGTCTTGGCGGACAAGGGGATGACCATGAGCCAACAATATGCCCTTGTGTCCAAAAAGGCCAATAGCATCCTGGGATGCATTAAGAAGAGTGTGGCAAGCAGGTCAAGGGAGGTTCTCCTCCCCCTCTACTCTGCATTGGTGAGTCCCCACCTGGAATACTGTGCCCAGTTTTGGGCACCCCAAATCATCAATGTCTATAAATATGTTAAAGGTGAGCGTAGAGAGGATGGAGCCAGACTCTTCTCAATGTCATCCAATGATAGGACAAGAGGCAACAGGAGTAAGTTGGAGCACTAGAGGTTTAGGGTAAACACAAAGAAAAATTTTTCACAGTGAGGGTGACAGAGCTCTAGAATGGGCTGCCCAGGGAGGTTGTGGAGTCTCCATCTCTGGAGACACTCAAGACCCACCTGGATGTGTTCCTGTGTGACTTGGTCTAGCTGATCCTGCTCTAGCAGGGGAGTTGGACTAGATGATCTTCTAGGTCCCTTCCAACCCCTAACATTCTGTGATTCTGTGAATGCCTGACCTTCTGTGAGAGTAGGAATAACTTTGAGGATACCATACTCCTGCCTTTTCATCTGAGAAGTGGAATCTGATAATGGTCATTCTGCTCAGCATTCATATTGCTCATAACACTGCTGAAGAAAAGAAAGAGGAAGGGGACTGTCAGAAGAAGCTGCTCCATGTTTATTTTCTCTCCATTTTTGATGGTTTTGAATGATTAAGAGGTGAATATCTTCATCATGGATGCTCTCCATCAGGAAAAAGAGAGGCAATTTCATCTAAATCTGCCTATATTATGTCTGTAGAAAAATAGGGTTTTGCTGTGTGATACTGCATACCAGCACCTTCAATAGGATATAAAAATCTGCAGACTTCCTAATCCTTGCACAAGCATTTAGTCTTGAGTGTTTTACTGCTACTAATAGGAGTCCTTCAACTAAATCTCTACACCTTTCTATAATAATCTACACAAGAAGTAATGTTCTGTAATACCATTCAATCTCTATTTTTATGTCATACCACAGTCTAATATTCTTTAGTCCATAGCAAATACACCTTCAGAAAATAGCCTCAGATTGGACAGAAAAAGATTCATGATCAAATGAGAATCACTCACTGAAACAGAATTTTCTAGAGATTTGATAAGCCAGACCATGATGATATAAAAAGTGCAGGGATGGTTTGTGCCAGGTACAATGTCTGGATGGAAGTTTTGGCTCTAAAAACCCATGAGGAAAAGAATTCATTCTATTCACTGAATGGAAAAAGAAAAGCCAAGATATTTGAAACAAAATGGAAGCTACCTGAACTTCACCCTTCATTTTATTTGTTACAAAGACAACCATTGGATGGCTGTAGAGCAAGCCTAAAAATGCACAGAAATGTGAAATGTCCAGTCAAAATCAGTGAAGACGTTTATAGGGAAGAAAAGGCACCAATCTTCAATCTTCCTTCAGTCTCACAGAAGCTATTTATATGTTAGGGGACATAAAAATGAACTTTAAAACCAGCCTAGAGAGAAGGGTTTTTTTTAATGCCAGGGTCTCCAGAACTTCCTCTGTTTCATCTGGGATACAAGAAGCAAGATATTGAAAAGTTATAGGGATTTTAGGCAAAAGTCTGGGAAGTGTAAGATTCAAGAGACTTGGTCTACTCAATTTATCAAGAGAGAATATCAGTCCTCAGATATCTACATGAGAAGCAGAAATTTCATAGTAAGATGACTCTTCAATCAAGTTAACAAAACTGTAATAAGATCCAATAGCTTGACAAAATTACGCTAAAAATTAGGTGCATTTATTTGGTGGTGGGGTTAACAAGACACTAGAACAATGTACTGAAAAATTCTATGGATTCATTGAGTAATTTTTCAATAATGTATTTTTTTAAGGGTTTGCTGAATTTCAAATATATTTTTTTAATGGAAAAATCCTTTAGCATTTTTAAAACAGGAGGTCAGCCTGTGTGATCAAACTGTTTCCCATGAGCTCTGTACTCTGTAGAATTCATGATAAAGTACTTAGTGCCCTAATTTTAGGACATTAAAAAAAAAAAAAATCATCCAGGACTGGCAATGACAGTTGCAGATTATATATGGACTTCCTGATCAGGTAAATTCAAATGAAACAGTTTAAAATTTGGCTGTTATGAAGCAGCTGCCCCAAATCTCTTGATACACAACAAATACAGCCAATAGTGCAGGTTTTAATCATCTGAGTGCCATGAGTAGTAGACATACTAAAAGCAGACAAGAAATGATTATTTATTGACAGCAAAATCTAGTGTGGAAGCTCAACTGATTAATATCTGCGATTTTCCTCTGGGCCTAGGGGATACTATCAGATGTTTCTAAATAAAGGACTCTTCAAAATGATACAGGAACCCAGGCTATTAAAAAGAAGCATGCTATGAAGTGTCAGGAGAATTATGTTGGTTTACCTAATGGCAAAGCCTGGATTTCTACTGGTGAAGTCAGATGAACTCCAAAACAGCATTTAGATACTCAAACCACAATTTGATCAAATTCAGTCAGTTAAATGAGTGATCTCCAAAACCTCTCCACCTAATTGGTATCAGATCTGAGAGGCTGTAGGTATCCACACTTTTATTTGAGAACCAGTCACTAAATATGAAGAATTCTGTCATCCTCACATGGAGCATAGCAGCTGGGTATCTGCCCATCTTTAAGGCCATTTGGGTTCAAGGATTTTCTCTGAAGTTTATACTGTGGTTTTCAGGAGTTGTGGGTTTAGTTGCCTTCAAACAGAGAATGCATCTCAGGTTACCCACCTCTTAGATGTCTGCTCTAACAATCATCCTATTGTACAAAAGACTATTTTTTCTAAAGAATTGAACACGTCTGTCAGTTATAACTGGAGGTCTGACCTGGTTACAAAATTACAATATGCACATCTGGCATGTGAGTCCCAGATGTATAGAAACTCCTTATTCTTGGATAAAGACATCATCTTGAGCACCCCCTTGTTTGATATTTCATATTAGGTAGCTAATTAACATTTCCTGTTCATTTCCCTATACTCACACCTACTCTATCCTAATTGAATGTACAGAACACATTTTTGTCCCAGAATTAAGTACCAAACTCCTCATTTTACACAAGGAAGCTTCAAATATCACATTCCCTATGTCCCGGTTGGGCTCTGGCACACAGTGATCATACATGAGGAAAGGGGCAAGAGCATATCAAGCAAGTCCAGCTGCTCAGCAAAGACTGCCTTGGGGGGGGGGGGGGGGGGGGGGGGGGGGGGGGGGGGGGGGTGGGGGACGGACGACACACACTTGTTGGAACAAGCATTTGTTGGAACATATCACAAAAGTGATCTACATAAAAACAAAATTAAACAAAAAACCCAAAACCTGAACAAATAAAAGGAACCAACCTAAACAAGAAAAACCCTCACGTATATATTTTTTTCATTTTTGATAGGTTATTTTTATCACATGTCATTCATTCCCTATCCAGTTCATAACATAAGGAATGATGGTGCTGCCTAAACTGGCCCTCTACCATGGTTACTGAAAAAGAAACGAAACTATTCTGTAAGTGGAAGATCCGATTATCAGTGGTCTTCAACATATTCCATTCTGATTTTAAAAACTCTATGAGATCAAAAGAATAATGGTGAAGCTTTTTTTTCCTAATTATGTCAAGTCAAGAGCAAAAGTCTAGCAATAATGACAGAAAGCAGACTAATGTCATACTGATTTAAAAAAATGGAAAAGGCAGAGGAAATTAGGCTAAAAAAAGGATATTATTTCTAGGGAATCATGGGAAATTATGTACATTCTTAAGATGCAATAAAAGAAATAATCACAACTTTAAACTTCCTATGAAGACAGGAAAAAGTCACAGGTGAGGGAAAATGCAAGACTCAAGAACAAAGCAAGCCTTAAGTATGCTTCACCTCCTTGCTTTGGCAGTTCTAATGAGTATCAGTAGTTCCAAGTGAAGATTCAGAGAGAAAAAATGTTGGAAAAGCTAATAAGCAGCCTAGATTTTCTAAACATTATACATGAAGGGATTCTATCATCTGGTCAGATCACTCATGGTACAAGCCTACACCATGTACATGTTTTCATGTACATGAAAAGCTATGGAAACTTGTTGCTAGACTAAGATGAGAATTTCTGGGTACAGTCCTTTTCCAAGGGAAAACTGCAAAGTTATGCAATAATTGCTTCAAAGAAGCATGCAGATGCTTCAACAATATGTACAATATATTTCAACTATGCACAACTGATTTCAAGGTTTTATGAACAACTTTTCTTCTGGTCATAACTTACTACTTCATTGTAACTACAAATAAAAGATCATCAGTGAACTGAAAGCTTTACTCATATATGATGTGCAGTTTTTAACATTTTTATTTCCTAGAAAATTGAAGTATTCTTGTTCATAACAGCTTTTCTTGCTACACACTCTCTTGTAGTGCAGAAAATTATTGAGGGTCCGTGGAAGTTTTAATGAAATGGAAAGACTGCATCCCAGTAAAATGTAACAGTTACCAGTTTGTGTTGTTTAGGGTTAAGTATACCAGTTTACTAGGTATAAGTGATGTATTTGAGGTTTTGGTGTTCTAATTTTCTGACATAATGTGAACATAAGATCTTTTTTTATTTTGAATGGATGTGTTAAGAACAAGGCAGAAGCCATCCTGAGGTAATTCCACTTACTAAACTGTTGCTTATCTGCTAGTAGCAGGAGGAGGAGAAAGAGTGAAAAGAGACGACTTTCTTCACGTAGATGCCAAGAAGCCTTTATTTATTAATTTACAGCTCTTTTTACACCCTTTTAACCTCCAGACAATTGGACAAGAAGCCAGCCACCCCTGGGGTGATTGGCTGGGGTGTCACAACACCCATAATCAAAACATCTTTCTATTGTTTTACAAACAGCTGCCACCAAGGTCATACAGCTGGTGGGAATCTTCGCGATCCCACAAGAAGGAAAATTCCAGGTAGTAGCTATTTTAGCATCCACGCTAAACTGCTGTGGAAGCACCACTGCATGTGTTGGCATTGAACAAGGAAGAGAAACAGAGAGAAATCCAGCTGTGCTCTGATCAACCTGCTGCACACAAAGAGCAGTCCAGGAAACGTGCCACTGTGGTGCTCTGTATAGGTTAATATGGGCATATCTTGGCAGGGCTAATTAGTCCAGGCAGAACAATCTGAGGTGGCTGTGATGTTTCTGATATTAGAACGAGCTCTGTGGTCAGCATTTTTGTACCTAGTTCTCTTCAGATATTTGTGAACCACCCAAGATTGCCTAAAGCAGCATTGCTAAGAACTGTCATAAGAGGTTTCTTCTGCATTTTTAGGGATGCTGGAATACTCATAGGAAGGCACATTTATTTTGTGTAGGTGTTATTAGTGAAGGTAATTTCACCTGGACTGGAAATAGCTGAAATGGCTTTGTTTAATAATAATAAAAATCACTCTGCACCAAAGAAAAATGTCTGGTTTTCATAACACAGCATTTACTTATAGAAGAGAGAGTAGCATTTGCAAGTGGTTGAGATCCTGACAAAAAAAATAAAATATCTTTTTCAGGATCTACAGCCCTCATATTAGGCCTGGCAGATAAGCACAAAATCTTAACTTTATGCAATACTCAATAGATAAACAGCATGGTGATCAGAGAACAAGGCTACCACACAAAGCATCCCGTTTTGATGAAAATGTCTATTTCTCTAGACATATTTATAGATATTATTGTCCTATCTGTAATTTCCTGAAGACTGGAATATTCATGCCAGATAAATCACATTGTTATAGTCCATCTGGAAAATGATAAAGTTGCCAAGGCCACATCATCATCCAATTCTTTGCCATCTATTAATAGCTTGGTGACAATGACAAACCTAGGTGCGTTACTAAATATGTAGTAGTAATCTAACAACTTGTGGCCATGTTTTTTCAACCAGAGAAGGCTGAACTGGAACGTTATGTTAAAGAACATCATAAATATTAATAAGTAACAAAAACAGTATCAATAACAGTAACTGTGGGGTCTTATCTCCCAAATAATCTGAAGATGATTTTAAAATGCTGTAAACTACATGCAAGAATTATTTTACTTGCTAGCCTGCAGTAGAATGTGGCATTTTTAATAGTGTGGAACAGTGATATTGCTGTCTTAAAAAGGGGAAATGTAGAATGATATATACAACTACAAGAAGGACTTAAACAAGCAGGAAGGAAATAACAGTGACTCCTCTGACAAATCAAATAATAGAATTTGTCTCCTAATGGTTGTAAAAAGTGCAACTACCTCATTTAATTACTTAAAAATAGACAAGTCTTGAGCTATAGGAATCAGCTTTCATTTGACACCACAATCAACAAATTGCATTTTAGCTTCAGTTGTTTCCAGACCATTCCTCAGAATAGTGGGGGTTCTCCCTTCATTCCCACCACTTAAGCATGGTTTCTTCAGCATCCTCCAGACTCCCTGTCCTTGCAGACACATATAGAGGGGGTCACACACAGGCCAACTTCTCAAAGTGAGGGGATGCAGCCCACTTTGGAAGAGGGGCAATGGCATAGATCAGCAAGTCTGCAAGCTAAGTAACCTCCCCTGCCAGCAGTTTCATTAATCATTGTGATCCCAGTTGGAAGCTTGCTGAAGCTGATGAAAACCCTTTTCATGACATCATGGTGTTTTGGGCTTGTATTAGTGAATCATTCTAATGTCCTAAGATGTCCTTGGAAGAACCTTAATGTTGTTTTATCTGATTATCTGTTTCATTTTTTCCTGGAAAAAAAACCTATTGCCCTTTACCGTGTTCCATAAACTTCTTATATGAAATGTAATTCAAAATATTTTGGTCTTCAGAGAAGGAAATGTGATTATGAACAAACACAGAACAGCTTCTGAGTGATTATTTGGTTTGGTTGTGTTTTTTGTTTTATGATTAAAAAAAATATTTGTAACATTTGTATGCTTACTTCAAGTTTGCTTCCCAAAATTACACTTACTTTCCTCTAAAAGTTGCCATTATTATTTGGCTATTCTTTTATTTCAAAATCATTCACTCAGTTTCTGGTTAGAAAAGCTTTGCTGGAATGAAATGAACTTTCAGAACAGTGTACCTTAATATGCTTCCAATATTAAGTAACCACTCAGGGTGTGATCTTGCTGAAATCGGAGGATTTTCTATTATACAGGAGTGGAAATATTTAGCTTTTTTCTCCCCTTTCAGAAAACAAACCACATCCTGGAAAAAGAAATGTGTTGCACAGAATTTATACATGATAAGAAATTCATTCCACAAGTGGAGTAAGACCTTTAAAAGACCTTTGTCTACCTCACAGAATAAATTTGATATGCCTTACAAACCATTATGTGAACTCTTCCTCTCGGTGCATGTATATGCAACTCTTTCTCCTAAGTATTAATATAATTTCCATTCTATTGATGAAATTGGGTGTGGAGGGGAACAAGTTCATTGTAATGTATTTCTATATGATTACATACTAGACTGTAAAAAAAAAAACCAAACCAACCAAAAAACCACAACATTTATTTAGCTTCTTCTAATGAGCTTTTCAAAACCTAATAAATCTGAGTATTTTAAAACTTGTTTGTTCTGGAAGATCATTCAGTAGGATTGGGCATCCTGCTGGTGGGGCTGCTGAGAATGTTTAAAGAGCCTGGTTGATATTTACTGTGCATGTTAGAGGGATAGTCTTTAGGAAAGTTTTGATTTGTATTGTTTGCAAACACAGGATATTAAGAGATTGAGTTTTATGCATGGATACTATATTTGTAGGAGTTTTTGGAAATTTTGTTAACAAATTATATCAGAGATGCTTAAAAACCTGGACCCAATTAGCAAACTATGACTAAAAACCCGCATAACCTTTCTTTTCAGCTATGCCTATAAGGCTTCTGGTACTTTTGACTCAGAGTCATCTTGCCTGGTGCAAGACATGCTACAGGGACAGCCCTTAACTTAAACCTGACATCTATCCCCAGAGATCTTACAATGATGAAAACTGTCCAGAGCAGATACCAGTTTTATTTATGTCACTCCTTTTTCTGTTTTGCCAAATCCACTACTCCAAAGCACCACTGAAGTGCCCTCTTCTTTCAATTACTGCAGTGTGATGATGAAATGCAGGTGATGCAAGGAACTACTAATGCAAACTCATTTCAGAAAAGTGATTCTGTAACAAAACTCCTTTCCTGGCTGACCACCCATGCTATAAAGACCCTCTGGAGTGATCTAATGATATAAATCATCTACAACAGAATAGACACTGGTGGCCATGGAGTTTCCACCCAGACCACTTACAGCATTTTGCCTCCATGGTCAATAGACAAGGCAATGGTACAGAAGCCATTTTTGTGAACATGAGGTGAGAGGCTTACATTTCTGTGGAGTTCATATGTTCGTTCACACAAATAAATTAAATAGCCAATTTCTAATTTTGATCTTTTTATAAAACTATGTGCAATATTTATCAGAAAACTTGACAAACAAGAACACACTAAACATCATGGAAGTAATTCTCCCAGCTTATTGTTCCATACTTCTTAGTCAAATCAGTGCTACAAAATTTGTTAAAGACATAAGTAAGGTGAAATAACTTTGTCACATATTTGTATTATATAGAGCACTCTTTTTACGTCTTTTTAATATATAAGGATGATGTTTTGATTATTTCACTGAGAGGTTTGGTACCTCCTTGATTTAACAGAAACTTGGTATTGTTTAGTTTTTAAATGTTGGGTGCAAGAAACCTTAATGTGAATTTTAGAAATTTCTGAATTAAAGGACAGTTTAATATGTCTGAAGTTGGAAGGTAGAAATTATGATACAAGTAAAGAGTTTGGAAGCATAGGTTGGGATCATACGATTACAAAGGTTAAATAATTAATTAAATTAATTATTAACAAATTACCCTAGTTTGCTAAGGATCCCAAGACAAAATATGAGACACAGGGAATGGATACATTACCAGGACAGCATACTGGAGGTCTGATAGAGCAAACTCCTGCACTGTGGAAGTGGAGTGAGTTAGATTGGCTTGAAGCATCCCTAAATTCTACCAGGACCAATCAAAGAAGGCAGAAGACTGTTACTTCCTCAACATTTCCTTTATTTCCAAGGCAATTGGGAGATAGTGAAAGGTTGGATTCAAATTAATAGTGGGAACAAACAAAACTTAATCATTAGGATAACAGTGAAAACAGACTTAATGGATTTGCCCTTCAGAATGTGTGGAAATGCTTCCCAAAAAAATTCCTGCCAGGTGCTTTTTTCTGGATTCTTCATTGAAGCAATGTTAGGAAAGGTGAATGGATACAAACAAAGCCAATCAATATTTCAGTATTTCCAAAAAAGGTATATCCTAAGCCAAATCCCCAATATCAGCAGTAAAAGAGAATTAGTCCCTTTTTAATGACGACGGGATGGTAGCAGATTGCTTCCCAAACTAGCATGACTCTCAAGGTGTTTTCAACAATTTAATTCCAATAATGGATGTGGTTGATATGATTTTTGCATATCTTGAATATATATATTTGAGAAATATCCTTTCCTTAAGATACTGTGAGCCTGTTGCTTTTCTCTGATACGAGGCAGATCAACAGCTACATAGAATAAAGTTTGAATGATAAGGGAATCAACCCTGATTTTCAACAATGTTCATATATTTAGACACACTTGCTGTAGGAAATCTGCCTCTCTTACTCTTCAGTTCTAGCCTTTGATACACTGTCTCTGCAGCCATTATACGAATTTTCTGAAGCAGACACCCTGGGACCTTGAGTCATGAAGCTTATTTCACTTCATAAGATTTCTCTAAAATTTTAATTCAGTTTGTTTCTTGAGTGTACCACCCACTTCTCCAGAAAAAACATGAGCTACCAGGGCAGTAGAATCCCATCCCAGTGAAGCCTATTGAAAAGGTTCCTCCACCATATGTCCACCTATTTAAGCAGTCAGCAAATGTTATGAGGAACAGGTTTTCATAGTTTATTTCTATTTGGGAATAAAGTGATAAAGCATTTTTTCCTTGTGCTATTTCCAATTGGAAATACCATGAGGAAGCATGTTTCTGATTATATTTCCTATTTATTCAAGTGTATTCCCATGCCAAGGAAACAGCTGAAGCAAAAGGCAGACAATGCCCCAGAGCTTTCATGCAAGCAAATGGCAAGTTACTTCTCTCTTTTCTTCTTCAACTTTTTTTCCCCCCAGAATTGTTGAAAAGTGTTGATGTAAAATGAAAACAGAATTATGATGTTTTGGAAGCCTCCACAAAACCTTACTCATCTTTTCTGACAACAAACTTCTAGCTAATTTATGTAAATAGCAACACTGTATGCTTTCTGGTGCTAGCTAATAGCATTCAGTGCAATGGAGAGCCCAGGCTCTGGTGGAGATTGATAATAATTTGCCCTGCCCTTATGCATTTTTTGGAAGACAGTATGATGCTATACTATTTAACTTTTTCTTTATTCTCATCTTAATCAAAACTTCCATGTTGGGTAACCAGTATGAATAGAGCAAAGCTCTTTTATCTTGCACCAAGGGAAAGACTATTCTATAAGCAAAATTTTACCACGGCACAGAAGAGAAAGGGAGTGTCCATTCCATGATATTACTTGTGATGAATACAGCCTCAGTTCCCTTCCCATCTGCAATCCAGCTTTCTCTTCTGCAACTGCAACTATTTGACATTATTCCTCCTCAGGTTCTCAGGCAATGAAGCTCACTGTGGTGAACATCATACAGCTTATTGGGCAGTCCTGTGTATATTATCTACATCTCACTGAAATAGAAAAAAAAAAAAAGAAGGGATTTACATGAGATGTACACAGTTCACTGGCTTCTCTTTATTCAGTTGACCTTTCTGTGGGTAGTAACTTCAATGAGCCAAATTCATAATGACCAACAATAAAGTTGACAACATATGACAAACACTGCAGGACTCCACTCTTGCCCCTTTTCTCCTCAGCCATTTTCCAAGGTACAGAGCAAGAGGCACCTGCTAGTGTGAAAGATGGGTGGTCTCAGGCAGGACTGAAGATAAAGACGTAGACATCTCTGCAGAAAAAGTGTTCCTGCATGTGGGTAGTCTCACTGTGTATTTTTGCTTCTGTAGTGTTACCTCACTGTCCAGTAGGCAAAATGTAGGCTCAACACATGGCCATGGAATCTGTAAACCTTAAAATCTACTTCTTGTTGTTGTTATTGCTTTTTTGGTTGGTTGGTTGGTTGGTCTGGTTTTTTTTCCCAGGGGAAGATTTCTAGCAAAAAAAAAAATGTCAAAATTGATATCCATCCTGAATCTTTATCTCTGTAGTTAGAGGGAGGTATGCCTTTTTCACTCCAGGTCATTTCTGGATGAACATAATAAATAATATTCTTAATGTTGTTACACAGGTAGAATGAAGAATTCTTACCCATGTTTTAATTTCATTGGTCAGAGAGTAATTTTTTTTTTTGTTATTACTAACATGGTTTATCTGGACATTATTTTAACATGGACAGAATTTTTCTGCATAAAGATTGTGATAAAAAAAAGCCAGTTTTACACAATGATGAGTACCTTACAATAGGGGAACTGAGGCAGAAAGAGATATATGATTTGCAATTAATTCGGCTCAATGACAAAATGTTAAATTCTTTCTGTCTTAATTAGGGTTCAGAAGTGAATTCATCACAGAAAAAGAAAAAAAAGAGACAACAGGTTTCTCTGTAGTCTGCTCTGAGTAATTTTTTTAATTAAAGAGGAAAGTGAAAATATTGAATGATAAAATATGAATAATAAGTATGATTACAATTATAATCTATGCAACTTTTACAATAATACAGCACTGAAGACTTTATCTCTTTTATGTATTTTATGGTTAAAAATAATATCTGTGCAAATAATCCTTTTTATTGCATTTTAGGATTCTAGCGTAGAAAAAAAAAAGCAAGGGAAAAAGCAAAAAAATAACTTGTCACTTTGTAATTCATGTGGAAAGAGACCTAGCCTACAAGAGGACATTGTCAGCTAAATGAAAGAGATTAAATTGATAAGAAAGAATAGATAATTCCTTCATTGTCTTGGAAAATACATTTGTTATGAAGCTTTCCAACACAAAAAAAAAGAGAATAAGACACTTCCTAGGACAGAAAGATTAGCTGTTGGAACAGCAGCCTTTAATGATAAGCAAAATATGTCTCTTTACCCTTTTAGGATTTGAGAATTGCTCTCCAATTATACTTACTTTTTATCAAGATATGAACATGGCTGTAATGGCAACTCAAAGAAGACTTAAACTTTAACACAGAGTTTTTATTTAATTGTTTTAATATCTGCTAGCCTCGCTCTAGTTGTAGATGTTTAGCACTCACTCGGTGACAAATGTGCTTTCTTAGACAGTCTCATTTTTCTGTGACAAGTTACTGGTAACACTCCTCCATACAAAAGCATTATGTAAGCAACTACTATTGAATGTATTACATTAATTGCCTAATTTTTGTCACTTTAAAGGAGATGAGCTCAATTCCTTGATCAAAGACTCTAAAAAATATTCTGTTCAATGGACCTTCAAATGCGTAAAGGATAGCAGTTTATGAAAAGCAGTTTTCCATACAGGCCTTAGTATAAAAGAAACACTTGGTTAACAATAATTAGATAGAGAGAGAAAGGATCACAATGAAACAAACCATTGTTTATTCAAAGAAATTGTTTAATGGAAAAGGCATTATCAGTTAAATAACTCTGTGATAATATGACAGTGGGTCAATATGAATTTGCAGCTGTTCTGAGTTCCCACAGACTATTCTCCAGTTTAAAAGCTTGAACAAAAGCCAACTCTTTCTATTGACTATAATGGCCTTGAAACAAGGTCTCATATATTCAAACAATGCAATTTAAAAAATAATCCATCTCACGATAATTCCTAAATTACAAGCAATGCATATATCTGTATATATACATCGTGAGATATCTGTAAGTCTTCACCTCATATATTAGCATCTGCTAACCATCCAGTTGTGACCTTCCAACAGAAATAACTCAGTCATTTCTGGTATTGCTGCTCCTTCCTCCTGTGTGGTTGAACATCATGTGGGCTTTCAAAGGCCTGTTAATTATGCATGGAATTAATAATACTTAGAAATGTAGATGTGAAATTGTGTAGACTCAACTGTAAGTTGTTTTGAAAATCTCCTTGAAGATTTGACTACACATCAGTGAATCAGTTTATTCAATATCTTTAGTAGAGGTATCTTACTGACAATTATTTTAAAGCAAGCAAAAATTAGCTAACTAACTGTACTTTTGTTCTGAAAAAAAAAAAAAAAAAAAAGTCAGTACCAGTTTATTTCAAAGTTGCAAAAGCAATGAAGTTTAATATGTTTTCTTGTAGTTTCAGTATAAAGTTATTAATTTCTGCTTCTAAGCAATGTGATTGGACAAAATGTTTTTTGCTTTGGACATCAGCTTTTGCTGGTATTCTTCTTCATCCTTATTTATGTCCCTTTACAGTACAAAATATTATAAAATATACTCAAATAATTCCTATAGATTATGAGATTTCTTACCCACATCTTATATTCTTAGGATAAACCAAGACCAAGTGGTAAAATGCCAGTGCCTTTTAGAAGCAGAAGTCCCAGCATCCAAAAGCAGCTGAATTTCTTGCACATCTGGCATAGTCACATCCATTGGCCAGATGTTGTTTACAAACATAAGAAATTAAGATCTTACTAGTTCTCATGGCTGCCCATTTCTCTGTAAAATTACAGAAGATTCAAAGACTGTAAAACCGGAAAATTCTAATTCCAATGAAAGGCCTGATTCTGCACCTGCTATTCTGCTTGTGACCAAAAAGATAACTAGATATCTAACAGAGTTAAATTTGATCTTAGTAATACTTCTGGTAAATATTGTATTCAAAGTATTGTGGAAATATATGGCTTGTTTATTAAATTTACTTTGACAAAGATTGACATTTTTGACACATAAAAGGGTGCTTTTGAAAAAAACTTAGTCACCTCTAAAGAAAGAAAGAAAGAAAGAAAGAAAGAAAGAAAGAAAGAAAGAAAGAAAGAAAGAAAGAAAGAAAGGAGAAAGAAAAGGCAGAGCTGCTTACTGTGTTTCAGAAAGCTAACCAAATCCAGAGAGTTTGACCTTCCTGTTGCATGTCATGGCCAAAATTACTTCCCCATGCTATCCTAAGGGTGCTTTGTGTAGCATAAATGAGAACAGAATGAGGTCTGTTAGAGTTAATAGTTAAGAATAAAATTTAAACAGAATGACCAAAGACTAGTATATATCTGCTCATGCTTATGTACCTAGTTAACTTTTTAAAATTGCTATTACTGAAAAAATCACATATAAACTAGTCAATAACACATTTATGCTGGATAACAGAACTTTTTTCATTACCAAAGGTGTGAATCCTAGAAGGAGCCAAGAGTCAGGAAATCTTAGGAATGACTCTGATACAATTGTGGGAAGCATTACAAGACTTGGCTGTTTGTGACAGCTGTGGATTAGATTTAGGGCTTTAGGCATCATTCTTTGCTGAGTAGCAATGTCAGTTTGAAGCATCCCCACCCTGAGTTGTGCGCTTTGCCCATCTTTGCAGCAGTGACAGAAGGAGCTAGATGTTCTGTTCCATGCCCACTGTATTTGCTTAAACTACTTTGCATTTATGTGTCCATTAGTTCTCTAGGTAAAAACCAAGGTCTTTACATCTGCTTGTCCTGCCACCCTAGTTACAGTGCAGTCTCAATCAAACTGCTCATGAGCATGACTTGAGATCCTTCAAATTCTGTCATAAAAGGAAAAGCTCTACATAATGAAGAGTCTATTGCAGTGGAGATGGTCAATGTATTTTTTCATGTATGCAAGTAAATTTGGTGTTCCTGTAGTATGAAATGTGCACATCCAATAAATTGTATTGCTCTAACATATCATTTACACTGTGAGCTGTGAGTTGTCCCAGTGACATCAGCCCCCTCTAGCAGTTTTTGTGACAGTTGCCACTGAAATCTACTGAAATCGAAGCTGACCAAGCTTATACTCCTTCGGGTCTTAATGATGCAGCCCCCATCATGGTTAGGGCCTCTCTGCAGTGACTACCTGTCCCTGCTGTGATACCTGCTCACCCTGCCCATGCACCCAGCATCTCTTTCTGGCTCAGGCCCTGGTACTCCCAGCCTTATTGCACATGATACAACTAAATTAAAGAAAAAAAAAAAAAAAGACAAAAAAAAAAAAAAAGACCTTTGGGTGAGTTTTAAGGGTATTCTTAATAATATTAGATAAGATTATAAAAAACTGTAGTGCTTTGTCCTTTGTGGTGGTTTCCTTTACTTAATTTTAAAGATATGTAGCCTGATATCCATATCTGAGTCTGTGACCACAGGATTTCTTGATACTTAATAGAGAGGATGAGGCACTTTTAGAGCACAGGCCATCTGCCTTTTTTTTTACACATCTCTGTGAATCCTTTCCTCAGTGTCATAAACACATAAAGTCAAAAGGACAGGGTTTTAAGAGATGGGCACTATCTTGCCCACTGAGAACACATAGGGCAATGCAAAAACCATTCTGTCCATGGTACAACCCATATTAATCACTACTTGGTAGGAAAACAGACCATTTTTGCATGTAATTCTTTGCTAGCTTCTTAAGATCAAAAGCAAGAGATCTTTTTTATTATTTAAACTTTTTTTTGGTTTGGTTTGGTTTTATGTGTTTGTGGTTTGTTTTATTTTGGTTTTGTGTTTGTTGTTGTTTGTTAGGTTTTTTTCATGTGTTTGTTTGGGGTGGGGGTTTTTTTGTTTGTTTGTTATTTGGTTTGTTGGTTGGTTGGTTGGTTGGTTGGTTGGTTTTTTCCACAGTAAGTCTTTTATTTTAAGTCTATTTGTAAAATGGAAAGACTACTCAAAACAAATGATCCAGAAACTGATCATTGGTAGTGTAGACGTGCAGCATTTTTTACAAGTCAGTTTATGAGTAAATGGAGACACATTGAAGTTAAGGGTTAAACCTCAGAAGGCACTGTTGAAACACCAAAATTCTGAATATTGAACAAAAGGTAACTCAAGATGCACAGTAAAAAATGGAGGCAATCTGACAGAAACATTTTTTTAAATGTATTCAACTTTTATATCCCTCAATTAATTATTATTATTTTTAATGCATGGAAAAATACCTCACATGGAGTAAATTATGTACTTGCCAACATACAACATCAGTGACAAAGACGGGGATAAAATCCTGTACTGCCAACTTGTTCTTTAAATAGTAGCTATGCTCCCTTTCCTTTCTAAATTCAAGTTCTGGCTGTAAGCATGATTACTTTTGGCTTCATTGTAGTTTTTCTCTACCATTAAAGAGCAGATTATTTCAAAATTGCCTTTTATTTAAAGTAAATTGACTTTGAAAAGGAACTTAAACTTGCTCAATACCTTTTGTTTCCTTTAGCTTCTTTCTCTCACACTCCTCAATAGTTCTAGCAATAGTCATACTTGAAAGGAGCATATACAGCTCTCTTGGCTTCTATAAAGGTTTACTAACATATCAAGATAACATTTGGATAGGATATACTGCTACTATCAATGAAGAACTTAAGTAAGAATGTTTTGTCATTTGTCAAAATGTTTTTTGATCAAAAGTGAACATTTATTGTATATTGTACCAAGTATAATACCCTGATAGTGTAAATTCTCTGCCATCATAAATCACAACTGTCTTGAAGAGTTTTTTCAAGGACTGGTTCTAGGAATAAGCATGTATGCAGTTACTTATGGTACAACAAAAATAGCCAAAGCTTTGTTGCCTTCTGTTCTAGATTATGAAGTTTCTCTAGCTGTCATCTCCATAGGTAAGGGGACCTGAGAGAGACAAGCACTCACAGACTTGTCTTTCCTAGTAGTAAATAATGCTTTTCCTCCTTTCTCATTCCTTATGCAGCCCTATGAGCAGCATAGGGAGCTCTCTGGAATGCATTCTGGCTTTTCATCTTAGCTGTGTCCCTGCTGTATCATGGTCAAACTACACGGCCTCAGCCCAGTCCAAGTCTTGGGCATCTATTAAAACCAGCTTGAAATTTGTTTACCTACTCTGCTGAGAAGTTCTGAGATCAATTTCTGAAGCTAATTGGGATTTTTTTTTTTTTCCACAGAAATTACATACTGGAAATATATGGATTCTTTAACAAATAAAAATGGCAAAATGAATAGAGAAGAGGCTGTACGAAAGCTTTTCTTGGGGTGTAAGTCAGTCAAGGGAACATAAAATACATTTAAAAGATCAATGTTTTAAAAATTACAGTCAAATCACATTAAATTACCCCTTTTTGGATATATATGAGCATTATAATAAATCCCAATACCCAATATATAAGAAAAACACTGAGTAGTTCTGATACTAAATTCCTGACTTCTGTGGTTTATTAGTTTCTTTTCAGCATTAGTATTTTAGAAGTTACCTCACCCTTCCACACACTTAGGCAGAGCTGACTGATGTTAATAAAAGTCACATATACATGTGCAGATTAGAACTCAGTTATCTAAAGTGTTCAATTTAAGCATGAAATGCAGGCAGAGCAAATATGGGATACATTAGGGATTTTGAGACTTTCTTAAGAATAAGGAAATGGTATTGGGATTTTGTTAAATGATAGGCAAGGAAATCTTCTAGCTATCACAAAGTTATGTCAGAATGATATTGCTGTGAACTGGGAACACAGTAGGATTTTCTTACAGGTTGTCAGAGAGGGGCAAGGGGAAGGGCTGCTCCCTGTGGTATACATTCATTTATTGACTACAGTCACAGTTATTTGCTTCAGCCAGCATGATCTGAAATGCATGTATAAAAGCACATAGGTATTGGAATTTTCAACCCAAATCAGAATCCTAATTAACTGTAAATCGTAAAGCCAGTAGCCTGAGGTATATTAAAATGAGAACTTTGTACATGAAAGGCTGCACATGCCCCAAAATCTAAGCATTTCCTACTTATAAACGACCAAATTCACTGCATCAGCTTCCATGACTGTAATTCTTCTCCTGAGGGATATACAAGTAGAGTTAACTGAAAACAAATATGAGTTTGCAACTCATAGAACAAGTCATTTTATGGACACATTAAAAATCACTGACATAAGGAAAGACAACATAAAATATTTGTACTTAAGGTAAGAATATGACATTAAAGCCAGAAGTGAACTTAGTCCATTGTACTTCATCAAATGCCTCTTTAATCTATAAATGGGTGTGATTATAAAGACATTAATTTCAAGGGGAAGACCACATCAGTAAAGCACTGCTGAAACACCTGGCACAATTGAATTTCATGCAGCACCAAATGTGAAGGCAAAGATACGAAGTTACAAAACACATTGGAGTTGAACAGAACTGACGCAGAGGATACTGTTCTCTCAGATACATAAAAGATATTGGTTATAAAGATCCAGTCAGGGATCTTTATAACCCAGGGCAACAGGGGTTTTGTTGCCTTTAATAGGAGCAGGATCAAGCTGTAAAGGGATATTTGGTCCTTTGGTGTTCAGGCAGCAAACAAAAAACAGAAGATGCAGAACCCTTGAATCTAAGGAATCTAGGCTCCATATCACTATTATCCATGGTGCTAAGTGATCTTGAATTAAGTAACAGCTATACCCCTTCCCCTTATGTGCTGAGTAACACTGTATCTACTCAGGACAGGGTTTAAATAGGAGTTATGGTGTTTCCCCATCTACTTTATCAGGGTGCTCTGCAAACTGAAACTTGCCTGTATAATGTGTGTGTGTGCATGTATGTCTTTCCTAAGGGTATAATTTTTTCAGTTAACTGCTTAGGCTCAGCAAGCTCTATCTCTAAATTTTAAATTATATAGAAAACAGAGTATCTCCTAAAATATTTTTTACTACAAGCTAATGCATCAATGAAATGCTAATCCACCATTTTGGTTTGCTATAATGTGAAGGGATATACTGCTTCCTCTGTTTTCCTGAGAGGAGAGGGTTTAACAGCAAAAAAAAAACAAAACAACAAAACAACAAAAAACAAGTTTATTATAGAAATGACAAAACATAGACAATCAGAAGAAAACAAACTCCACTAAGAATTTAAGAGGTGACAGGAAGAATCTCAGCAATGGTTTAAAGCTAAAACATCAGTCTTCATTAATTCCTCGCACCAAACAATAATTGTGCAAGAAGTAATGGTTGAAAAAGGGTCAGTGAAAACAAAATAATCCATTGTAAGGCAGATATGGATGTTTGAAAGTGTCTTGGGAGTACCCTGAGGTCAGAAACAGAAAAAATATTGCCAAAGACAATATTAATCACAGAATGTCTCAAGTTGGAAGGGATCCATAAGGACCATTGAGTCCAACTCCTAATGTACTGCCATACTGACTGTTCAAATTGCAGGCTGTTATAGGGCCTACTGGTGAAGTGGCAAAGGTTCACCCAATTTACAGGAACTGTTCAGCTGCTGTTGTAATTTAAATGTGTTTCCCAGTTCCAGAAAAACCTGCCACCATTGGTGGAAGTAGAAACAAATGCCGCCTATGTATTTGTTAACTGAAAGTGTTTATCTGCGTTTGTCAAGTACATCAGAAATCAACTTCCTAAACACTGATTCAAGAATCTTCTGTGAATTTGTGACATTCCCTGGAAGGCTTTAGGTCAACAAAGCAATGAATAAATTACAGGAAGATAATGATGGTATTTTCTTCTCTGACAGATATAATTTTATTCTCTAAGGACAGAAAAAAATGCTGCCATTTTTTCTAACACCAACATTCCAAGATAACAAAGAAAAAAAAAATTATAAATAAGAAAAGAAAGAAAAAGTGAAGAAGAGGAAAAAATAAAAAGAAAACAAATCTTTTGCTGAAAAATGGCATATTTAGTAAATATTTTCCAGGGTAATTGTTCATGTGGGACCCCAACAGAAACATGTTTCAGATACTGCAACTACTGTATATTTAGAGTACATGATCACTGTATATTCAGAATAGATGTTAATCTCTTAAATGTTTGTTATGAAGCTCCTTGTGGACACTCAAACATAATTTTAATGGTATCCTGAAATAAATAAATAAATAAACAAACAAATAAATAAATAAATAAGAAGTTATAGCACTCATATTGGATTCCAGAGATAAGGTTAGGTACTGTGGGTATTTATGTCAACTGAATTTAACTGCCTAATATGTGTGTGTCTAATGTAGGCTCTCTTTGCAGTCCATCAAGGTTAGTAGGTACCTCCAGAGGTAGATCAATTCCACTCACATTGACAACTGTTTTAGAACAGGACGAACCCCCAACAACTGGAGAGGAAAACCAGATTATCAGATTAGCAATCTAATTTTGAGACAGCAAAGACAAGGACGGTGTATTGGATCTGGAATGATACTGCCTGTTTGCACATGAAATCAGATCCTTGGGTCCCATCCAGCACATGGAGCACAGCCCTGAAGAACTCAGTCTGGAGAATGGAGCCAGCATCCTCCTGCCAACTGTTCCAGATCCAGAGATGCAGCCCAGCTGCAATAGCCACCAGCTCCTGCTCTCCAGGACACACAATCAGGCTTCTTTCCAGTGGCAAGGCAGTCTCATGTTTCTCAACACAAAATCACAGTGATCATTTACTCACAGAGAAAGAAAATGTGAAGTTTCCAAACAATTCTAGGGACTCAGATTCTCCCACATCTGCTGGAAATCACTAGGAGATGGGTCCACCTTGAATGTTTCAGTCTGAGGCCTCCAGTCATCACTGTATCTTTATTCAGTAAATCACTGTAGTATATATGTAAATCTTCAAGCTTAAATCCCATTAACATCAAAGGGATGTAAGCATGAACTTAAATGTTTTGCTGAACCAGTACCCTTGGCCCCACTCCAGCAAAACATGTAAGCATATGCTTAACTTTAAGAATGTTTAACCCTGTTAGTTTCTATAGAGTTGATTTTCTACAGTTTCTTGAAGTAAAACACAGATTTCAATGCTTTGCCAAGTCACTCTATTAATGAAAATGCAATGCCCCTATCTCATCAGCATTACAAGTCTCAGTTAAATCGGTCATACCAAGGCACAAAGACTAGAGCTACATATACTGCAAGGAGAAAAAATCCATTAGAAATGCCTAGCCAAATGGTAAATACTGAAAACTAAGTGCTTAAAAAAAAAAACAAATTTCAAAATAATGTAAGTCAAATTAAAGCCTCTCTTCATCCAGGACTCAAGCACTTGATGAGCTTTAAACGCATTGATGTTTATGCTTATATTTAGATATGTGCTTAAGTATCATGATGAACTGGTCCATCCATGTACCCCTTTCCTGTTATATGTTAGATAAAGTAAAATCATTCAGCTTTTGTAAATCATGTTGCTTTGCCTAAGATACAAAATAAGCTGCTCTACTCTGATGCTTATATGTGCACAATAAATCCAGACATAAAAATCAATAGAAACATTTAAACTTGTGAGGTTGTAGAAGTGCCCCTTGGAAAAAGTCAAATGTTACAAGAAATAAATCTCATATAAGTATGAGATTGCTAAAACAGGCAAAGAATTGTTCATGTTCACGTGTATTCAGAACCTTATTACAAGAAAAAGCTTTGGTAAAATAAGTTGAACAGCATCTTTTTAATGATGTATATTTCTAGATTTTTCTAATGTATAAATTGTTATGTAAATGAACTTAAATAGAATTCTCTTCAGTTTGCCAAAAAAAGCAATACACTATTTGGTCATAGGTTTTAAATATCATGGAAGTAGTGTGTTTCACTTAAAAACTAGGTAAATATAGCACATTCAGTACAATGATGTATATCTTTACAAAGCATTCTATGCATAGCACACTGTTTTGTTTATGTAGGATGGCACCCTCTATGCTAAATATATAATAGATTTATGTTACCATAACGATGCATCATTCCTCACCTATTAATCTAAACTGCAGATTATATGTATATTTCATAATCTTCAGAAATTCTGTAAGAACTATTTACATTTTCTATACATGCAGGTTTAAAGGCCTTCTAACATTGGCCTCCAATTCTATACCACCACAGTGTTTTAATATAAGTAAAAAGAGATTAAACAATAATATAAGTCAAATCAGTACTCAAAATGCCAATGAAATAAAATATAATTAATTTTGCCTTTAATTTGAGATTCTAAATGGATGTAATTTTTCACTTTGATAGTGCAGTGCACTGAAAACATGATACTTCAGATATCTGAAGAACTGAATATTATACACATTACATACATGGTTTGTAATGGTACTTCTTGCAGTAATCTGAACAGTAAACCATAAAAATAAAAACCAGCAAAATTAGCAAATTGATCATAATAGCAGTCCCTTATAAATACATTTGACATTTATCTGAAAAATTAGTTAATAGAAACTTACAGTGTGCAGGGTTAAGTTAATGTTTTCACTTGTAACATATGCTTAGTGATAAATATTTATCATTATTTCATTACAATAATTCATATCTCAGAAGAAAAACTACAGTTGCTTTGAATATTTTTTTTTCCATCTTATGGCATACCATAAGAAACAACATTTGTAAAAAATTAATTTTGTTTATTAACAGGAGACTGTTTGCAAAAACTAGGGAAAATATTAAAATGAATTTATAAAATGTCTGAGAGAACAAAGCAGACATTATAATATCATCATTTAGAATCTATGAACTGAAATGTATTTTTAAAGACAAAGATAATGCCTCCCTTTGAAATCCTCATGTTAAAATCAAAACCACAACTTTAATAGAAGACAGACATAGGTACTGTATGAAGAATTACAGCTTAGAAAATTAATAAAAATAGTATCTAAAACAGTATTAGTAAGATATGAAGCTCATTCATTAATGGTCTCTGTGATAATATATCACTGAAAATGTTGCATGAAGGACAGTCTTTGATAGGATTATGTACAGTATAATAGCAAGATATTGAAATTAAAATTCACTGAGAAGATACATCTTGTGAACTGAAGGGTAAGAAGATAATAATGGTAACATTAATAATAATAAATAACAAGTATAAAATGATTCACATAAATAGAATTTCCATCAGCAACCATTATTGTAATTATGGGAATGATAAAGTAATAATCTACAGTAAATAGCTAATCTTTATTGATTCACAATTTAATTTATTTTTTTAAAGAGCTTTAGAATTGCTGTCAATAACAATAATGTGTACATGGGGAAAAGCTATGTTCAGAATAAATGATAAAAGCAGTATTGTGTAATCTGTTTCAAAAGAAGCTTTTGAAGATATTTACATTGTTTGGTGCAGGAAAAGAAAATTCTTAAAAGCATTTCCTCACCTGTTTAATGAATGCTGTGGAATTTCTTCAACACATAGTTATGGGGGTTCCAGAGGCATATTGGAAAAATTTAGAAAGTTCAGTACCTGGCTTTTTAAGGTACTCTCTCTAAGGTAAGAACAGCTTTCCATCAATGGCAGCTGTGAAGAAAAAACAGACCATAAACTGTCTGACCCTACAGCAGCCCTAGAGGCAATTTCAGAGCCAACAGCAAAGTTAGAACCAGAGGCAACCAAAAGGCCAAGGAAGAGGCTGAAGAGGAGAAGTTATAAGGAACTAACTATGATGCTGAAATATATTCTACAATTTAACAGAGCACCAAACAAATCTTCCACATGGCAGCAAGAGGTAGCACAAATGTGAGGACAGACAAATGTGAGGGCAGAAAAAAGAAGTCAGGATCTTATATGACTAATTGAAGTGACGATCATGCATTTCCACAGAAAGTAGGGTCTAGTTTCAATTGCTTTTGAAGTCATAGAAGAATAGGGAATAGCTTAAGATATGCCTAAAATAAAGCTCAACAATATATTCCCAAGAGAAAGTCTAAATTTTAATTCATATTTTCTTTTTAGTTTTTTAATATAGTCATCATCCTAGCAGTATCGTTTGATAATTAATAATGTAGGTGGCCTTTGATCAACCACATATGAGTATTTTTATAGTCTGTTTTTCTTCCAAATTAAGAAGGATATTAGATAATATTAACCTCCACTGTACATTGTGACTTGAGTTTTGCCTTGCATGTTTCTGTCTAATGGAGTTCTGTAGGCCACTGAGAAAAAAACAAACAAACCTGTTTCATCTAGGTGTGTCATTCCCTTTTGTAAGAGGGCCTTTCTCATCTAAGCAAAATCTCAGTCTGCCTTGAACTACCTATATTGTAATACGGGATAAGATTGTTTCCCCTATATAATGTGAAATATATTTCTGATTTTGCAACCACTCCTCCTGAGCTCTTAGAAAGGAAGTAGCCACTGGGGAAAAGAAAGAAAGAAAAAGACACAAATGCTGGATTCACTATTGGAAAATAACACAAACCCAGCATGGGTCTATCTCTTTCTGACAGTTTAAATTCATGTCCTTCTCATAATGGCACATGGCCATACTGGCATAAAGAACAGAGCAAATGATGACTGCTGCACTCCAGATGTTTCATGTCCAAATGAGCTATGTTGTGCCTCCAAGGTGGTGGACTCAAAAATGGGAAGCCTGGCTAAAAATCTGGCCCTCATAAGTTTGCATTACTGTCAGTTAGATAGGAAACATATAAAGGAAAGTCCTGCTTAAGTGAGAGAAACTGGCAACTATTTGAAATGTTTGATACACTTAGAAGTGCAGCAAAAGGACACCTCACCTTGAGGGCAGATGTCAATGCTATGATATACATGTGGTAAAAAGCAGAATGTTTTTTACTGGCATGAAGAAGCAACCAGAAATATGTAGCAATATTTTATTTTTATTTTGGGAAGAGTTGATATTTCCCACTATATCCATTCCCAGGAAGGTCCAGTTGACACATGATGCAGTCCTGAAAGAAGACAAAGTGGATTCTGTGTGCAGAGAAAGTGAAAACACCCACTTCACACATCAAAGAAGGAAGACTGGTACATGGGAGAACTTTTGTACATGTATGTATCTATGCAAGGAAAAATAATCAAGTCAATTTATCTATAATACGGTGATAGTAAATGGGGAACACAGTAAAAAAAACCAAACCATGCATTTAAAAACAATAAATAAAATCCTATTTTCCAAAAATAACACATGGGACTTAGTGTCATGATGTATTTTTTAGAGATGTGCAGGATTCAGATCATTTAGGTGAACAACACTCCACAGTTGCATTACAATGGATGAAATATTGCAAAGAATAAAAAACTCTGTGTATGACTATTAGTGCAAAACCCAACTGCTGTTGAGATTGAAATTTCCCTTTGGGGACTTGTGTCATAATTGTCTTTTAGGAGATTCTTGAACCTCCTTCTGAAGCACGCAATATTAGCTCCTTCTGAAAATAGGAGCGTGAAAAACTTTGACCATATATCTTAGCTATTAGTAATTGCTTTCATTTCCCCCAGACTTAAAAGGGGATAGAGTAATTTGACTCCAGTTCCTATCAACCAGGTTCCTCTTTTAATTTTTATTATAATTTTTATATCTGCTTCAGTAGACATTTTCCTGAAGTAAGGAATGTGGGACTATGACTTTTGTAAATACCTCTGCCATGCGACAGTGATTGTTCTGATAATTATGCATTATTCAAGACCATAAGAATAATTTCTGGTTTCAACTACCCTGCAAATCATAAATGCCTATATCAGGTCTATCCTTAGGCAGGTTTCTGGAACATTATTTCCAAATGGAGAATTTTGTCAGATTTGTTTTCTTCTGTCCTGAATTCATTTGTCTTAAAAAGTACAAGGGTGTTTATTCTTTACTTTAAGATTTACTAAGTAGATCTTACTTTCTTTTCAGATGGGGAACTCATTTATGAAGTGGGTGGGACTCCAAGGACTAGGAGTCTGTTGCATTCAAGAGCTAATGGATGAAAAAAAAAAAAAAAGTATGAATAAGTGTGCAAGATTATACACACTGTAAATGGGGCATGAAATTTTAAAATAAAGCCCTAAAATTCTGCTGCTCAGGCTATTGTTAATTAGATAATTTAAAACTATTAAAAAAAACCTGCTGAATTCTATGTTTCTTTTCTATGCTTTATTTTTGTTGATGATTTCTTGTAAAACTAAAATGATCTCAGTTATATGATTGCTCTACCCTTTAGTCTAGATACATTGTATAAAATATAATGCAGTACAGATGTCAACCTAAGAACGAAATTGCTTATATTTCTAAAGAATCATGAAAAAATATTAACACTATAGAAACAATGGTTCAGTAATTACTTTTTGCTGTGGAGTGAGGTTAGGCATTTATCCTTATAGATCCCTAATACACTTAAAGTCAGTGCTGCCCCTGTGGTCCTTTTACCTTTGTTGATAAATGTATTGTACAAGATACCTTGTATGACCACTAGAGTATTTGAGGTCATGCTAGGCTGTTAGCACAAATGGTGTGAACAATAGTTTATATGCCACTTAACTCCTTGGGAGAAACAGTTAAC
The DNA here is from genome assembly GCA_025447755.1 of Corythornis vintsioides. Classification (NCBI taxonomy): domain Eukaryota; kingdom Metazoa; phylum Chordata; class Aves; order Coraciiformes; family Alcedinidae; genus Corythornis; species Corythornis vintsioides. The sequence continues at coordinate 31,921 of JAOEGS010012125.1, read as the reverse complement.
CTTGCCAGAGAGGACAGATCAGTCATGTATAGTTATTAAAGTCGAGAAGGTATTGTTACGCTCTGAAATACTTTTATAGAACTACAATACTCTGGTATAAGCTTTACCAAGCAGGGAAGCAACAAAGTCAACAATTACCTTTCCCATCTTTGAAAGACATATTCAAAGTTTTCAAACAAAGGTTTTCATAGACTTACTTTGTGAGGCATACCCAAAGAAATTTTAATATATTTATTCACTAGATTTCCTGAACAATGCCAACCAGATAAAAATATATTTGTCACTGCCTTAAAACAAAGCATGATTACAAAAAAATAGTTGTGATTTTGATGCTCTTGAAATAGGCAATAAACAATAAAAACATATAGATCTTCTTGATTACAGTTTTCAAAATCTTGTTGAAATTTCAGAAATCAGACAGAATGGCATCACATTTGAATAAAAAAAACCACTTTCCAAGCAAATATCCTTTTCCAGAATTTCTCATGAACCATGAAAGACAGTGAACAAAGAATAAGAACCAGTAGGGAGATTACTATGCACTTATCAGATAGTCTACATACAGATGGAAATTACATTGCTGTTAATACAGATGACCCTGTTTCATTACATAATATGCTGCACCTACATTGTTGTTGATTCCAATGAACTGATTGTCAGATCCAGCCAATTTTTGTCACTTCTAGAAAACACAAAACTCAAGGCAGCTCAAACATTATTAACCACCACTGAATCTTCACATTTTTTGGGTTAACTAAGAATGTTAGTGCAACTGTCTTAGTCTGGCCTGCATTTTCAATTCAGTGCACTCAAATGAATCACTTATTCTCCTGGAGTTGTGGTTTAGCATCCTATATGCAAGTGAACAGGTGCAACTTAGTTAAAGGGGACCCCAGGTAGCATTTGAGGTTATGGAAGATTCATAGATTCATAGATATTAGGGGTTGGAAGGGACCTAGAAGATCATCTAGTCCAACCCCCCTGCCAGAG
>JAOEGS010012125.1:13707-30831 GCA_025447755.1 Corythornis vintsioides | reverse complement strand
CCAAACCTCATCAAGAACTTCCTCCCTCCAGACTTCATCTGTGGTCTTGGAGACCTGGGACTCCTGGTAGCTGACCTGATGGGTGACCTCCTTTTACCAATCAGTCTGCCACATGGACACATCTGTGTTTCTAGCCCTTTTTCCCACACATACCCTCAAGTAGACCTCTCTCAGACTTTTCCTGGATGGTTGGTACCTAACACTACCTTCAATATGGCAAAGACTCAGCCTCTGGAAGGCTCCTTCCACTGGCATACTGATGATCCTGTACAAGCACTGTAATCCTCAGCACCACAGCAGCCTTCATGGTCCCATCAACAATCTCTACTGTGTTCCAGGGTAGATGAGAACAAACATGTTCCAGAATGAGCATTTGGAGGGAAAACACTTCTTGGTATGAACTCAAATATGCACCTTCATTGATAGATTTATTTGTCTATGAGCATATTTGCCTACCTCATTTAGTAACAATACTTACTATGTCTTCAAGAGAAGGACTTGGAGAACAGAAGGAAATCAGTTTGCTACCACTGTCTTTTAAAATCTCCTAACTAGCAAAATTAAACCATGTCTCTTTATTTATTTATTGCACTTGTAAAAAGATTAATGGGGATGTGATTCCTCCAGGCTTTTACTTATAACCCCATCACACAAAGAACGAAATTATACAGTGCCGCAAATGAACTAAATTAGCTACATTTATTTAAATAACTGCTATGAAGGAAACAATAAATCAACAAGAATCCTTACAAAAATGTGTTTACAAAGTGTCTAGTAATTTGTTTTAGCAAGGACACAGACTTCTAGCTCTTAGCTAAGCTGCTTCTAACACTCTATTATCATATCAAGTGTTAATGAGTGTTTGCTATAGAAAAGCATTTCTAACAAAAAAATAGACTGCGTAACTTCTGTTTTACTGTCCTTTAAGACATAGCGGCAATCCTACCTGAAATATTCTCCTAACAAACATTTTGTCAAAGGCTTCTAATAATTTTGGAGACAATAAAAGTTAACTGACTTTGTTAAATCAGAAAAAGAGGTTATTTGAATGGTCATAATCATGCAATTATCTCATCTTCACTGTATTTCAAAAGTCTGTATCTATAGCTAGTCCTATATCAGGAGTTAGTAGGGGGAGCTCTAATGCTGAACCTGTGATGTATTCATAAATCAGTACTTTCAGAGCCTGTCATGGGCTCCATAATGAGGGTCATTATTCAGGCAGAGTGTCAAAACTACTATCAAAGGACCCTCTCAGAATCACAATCATTCTGTTTCTTGTTAAATAAGCAATGTAGTACACAAAAATGGCAAACAAGAAGCAGGTCAATTTGATACAGTATGAGGGCACAGAGACCTCTAGAGTAATTTACCCTCTGGGAATTCTGATGGCTTGTGAGATAAATTATATACACCCTCAGAAAAGATTAATGGTAATAAAATCCCAGGAATATTTTCAGAAAAAAAAAAGTCCATATGTACATATGGCAACTTCACTAACAAAGAAGACATTTTCTAAAGCGGAACACTTGAAGAAAAATATTATTAGAACTGCAAGTAGCTGTCTGGAAAGCTACTAAATCTTATTACAAAGTTGGCAGCATTCAGTGGCAATACCTTATTTCAATTTGCTGAAAGAGTTTATTTAAAAAAAAGCAAAATACAGCTTTTCTGAATTAAAAAGAATCAGGATAAGAGGGAAAAAGAGGAAGGACAAACAGTCAAAAGTGGATTTACTGAGACAGGCTATTGTTGACTTCATTGTTTTATAAGCAATAGGAGAAACAAGAAAAATTATTAACAGAACGTCACCTGGACATTTGACCACAATGGCAATACATGCAAATTATTTAAAAGTGATTGAAAGCTGTATTCAAATCACATAGCATAGGTGCCTAAATTAGGCACTGGCATTACTTCCCTTCTTTCATTTTAGGGAATGAGAATGTAATAACTCTAAATGCGAAGTAGTCTGAATTGCTCATTCTCCCTCAAACTAAAATGTTACATTAGTAACAGGTAAATTAGGCACCAGTGAATGAAGACTAAGTTGTGGCTCAAGATGATTTCTAGGTACTATGGTGACCAATCATTTTAGGATTAATTGTCAACCTCTTCTGATACTAATGAAGTTCAATGTCTCAGCAGATCAGACTTAAGAAAAAGCTCTTTATTTTTCTTTGTTGATTAGGTTTCTGTGTTGAGTGTATGTATTATATAAATTTATGATATACATATATATTATACATATATACATATATATATGTATTTAATTCCATGGGAATGTTCATACACAGTGTAACTCTGAAAAAGCAAAATAACATAGGGCAAAAATTTCACTTCATTATCTTTATGCAGCACTTTTTATTTCACTGGTCTAAGGCTTCTTCGAAGGCTTTGCCTAAGAAACAGATTTTAGCATGGTCCATGATCTTATGCAGTCACAGTCTTCAGAGGTGGATGTCCAGAGGTCCATTTGTAAGCACAGATTTAGCTCTCATTTAAATACTATTTGTAGCACATATTTCTCCTGTGCTCACATAGAGCACTGCTGAGTTCCACAGCACTTTTTCCACAACTGGGAAGTTTCTGGAGTAATGCCACAATTGCACCTAATAACAGCTACAGAGTCTGAGACTTTCAAGTGAGTTTCTAGGTACCCATAGCTTTTGAAAGTCATCTCTCTTGTATAGTGGCCTTATCATTGTTTTCGTCTCTTAACTCTTTTTTTTTTTTTACAATGCATTCATGTAGATATTTGCATATACATGAGCACATATGGCATAACTTTATGATATAGATGGATAGCAACTTTTGTATCTTCTTAAAAGCAATAAATAAATTGTAAGTCATTAGATAGGTCTACTTCTCTCACATTACCCTTATTAAACAACAAGGTGAGAAGTAGATTAAAACCTAGTCCTACTAAGTGCCTCATAAATCCCTCAGCTTCACTTTACCAAACTGAATTTTGTCTGCCAATAAATCCTACCTTGTCTACACTTATTGTTTAAGTAAATTTGTATCTGTGAAATAATCAAAAGCAAACCAATTATATTCAGGCATCTTTTTTATCCATCTGTTTGGATATAACTCTCTATTAAATGGTGTTTGCATATGAAGCAATGTTCTATTATATGCATAGGTACTCAATTATTTAGATTATACATTTGAATAAACTGTGCAGTTAAAGGAGTACCCTTGTAATGTAGGACAATTACACTTTTCCAGCACAGTTTACAGGTTATTAAACTAATATCAATTTGGCCAACACAGCTGGATATAGGATCCTAACCTTCACCTATGAAGGTTCTTTTCTTTAGGGGTACATTTTATCCCTACAATTATCATCATTGTTAGTCACTTCAAATTATATCAAATTATGTAAAAGGGTTATAGAAAAAGGCTTATGTGAATAGAGACTACAAAAAAAAATAATTAATTTCACACTGAAGACTGTGCATTAAAATGTAGGTTAGCTTAATGCAGCTATAAAAGTGCTGTCTATATGCATGATGGGTCAGTCTAAAAGGTGCCTTGTCCATAAGAAAAGCACTCTGGCCAGCATAAGAAAATAATACTGCATTGTCATACTGTGAAAGAGCAGTTCACTGAGTATCTCATCTTCCTACTAATCAGGGAATTACTATCACCATTTTTTTTTTCAAAGAAAAATACAATTTTCTTTATGTTGAAGAATAAGAAAAATCAAATCATATTAAACACCCAGAAACGAGTAAGCGTTTGTCAGTCCTTAAAAAAACTTAAAAAAAGTTTCCAGTGACTATGAGTATCTGTGTGGAGAAAGAGAGAGAGAAATGGAATAAAATAATCTTATAGCTTCAGCATTCTGGGCATCTTTTTCTGTGTTGTACAAATTAACTTTAAAGTGGATCTTTAAAGTGGATCTATTCTTTTGCATCTGTTATACACCTGTATGTTCAAAGGGGCAAAACAGATATTTACGATGATCATCTATCCATGCTAAGAATCTGTAGCTGTGTGGTGTTTGTTCATTTGCACTTTTTCTAATGTTCTTCACTGAATACCTTTTCTGTTTGTTTGGTTTTGTTATTTTTTCCTTTTGACAATCAGTATTCTGAAATAACTATATGGAAGTAAGAGAATGCACAAAACCTGAGTTTGTCTTACAAGGATGAATCTCCACAGACTCCTCCATGCTCAGTGTTGGTAGATAAGCTCCACTGAGAACAAGTCAGAGTATATAAAATTAGTTTCCTACTCTAAATCACTCTCAGGAGAATCTTCTCTATCTCCATTTATTATTTGGGGACTCAGTGGGTAGTGATGGCCAATACAATTTGAATTTTTCACCATCTTGAGATCAAAAGAAGTAACATGATACTGTTAAATATAATGATACTATTCAGTTAAAGGGAATTAATGAACAAAATATCCATGCAGTTAGAAACAATAGCTCTGTACAGTGTGAACAGCCTGCTTAACCTCAGAATGCTATAGATTTGTGTGAGACCCCATGTTGTATGTCGTTTTTCTAAGGTGCCACAGAATGTATCACCTTTTCCATGAAACTAGTTGCTCTGAACACAGCTGATGGCTCACTTACTTTGCCTGACAGCAGCTGTCCTCCTTAATAGTTTTCCTTTGAAAGGATGGCTTAGTGAATGCTGAGAGTATTCACTACAACTGGAAGTCACAGGGGAAGCTGGAAAATCTAGCAAACAGTTTGCTCTTACATTCAGATGGATACTAGAAATCTCAACTAAAAAAACCTGGTAAGCTGTTTTGGAAATTGCATATTTCCAGGCCAAGATGGATTTTTACTATTAGTAATATCTGTGAAGTTACCTGCATGGACCTAACAAACATTGTGAGAAAACAAATCCACGACTATGTAGGGAAAACCTGCTAAAGTGTTTGTCTAGGAAGTTATGAAGTATTATCTGACCATTCCCTGTTTCCTCCAGCTAAAAGTTGTTTGGGTCCCTCTGGGTTTGGGTATGGATCTACTAAAAACTCTTCTTCCCTGCTGTTTCTACATGACTGTACATGCAGTTGCCTCATGTTCTATTCAGCAATGACTAGCTGCCAGCAGAGTACAGATCAGGGAAGGGCAAGGTGCTGCTTGAGCTGTGTTGGGAATACTGCCGTTTGGGAAGAAGAGGTATTACAGATTCCAGGCTGAGTTTTGGCTAAATCCACAGCAAAATCCAGAGGCAGATTTTTGCTAGCTTACTTTGGTTTTCTACCATCCAGCATGAAAGCAGAGATATTTCTGATTCAGACTCGGATCTTGAACCCTGTTTTATTCATTTATCCATACCAGTCATGCCAGGGGACAAGGAATTCAGTAGTATCTTCCCAAATGCAAAGAGGAATTCAGCAGAACCAGTAAGGGAAAACTGTCTTTTATGATACTAACAGATATTCACCAAGACTTTCAAAGCTATTATGGTTCCCTTGTAGTTTACAAGTGCAGAGCCCACTGACTGAGATGTCTGACACGAAGGTGAAATTACTGAGCAAAAGGACCACAAAAAGCTTCCACAATACCTCCCTCTCTGTGGCTTGGAGGAAAGCAGCCAGTGAGAAAACCTGGCACCAAATTCTGTCATGCAGAGCCACTGCTGAGGTGGCCTGCTGCCTCAGATTGTTTTTCAAATGTAGGAAAGTCATGTGAGGAAGTTACATCACAATTATAGTTCATTGTCATTTTGTCAATAATCAAGTAACCTGCCAGTTTTCAGTTTCTGAATAGCATTTTGATTATTTTTCCAATCAGGAAGAACTATAAAATGGTCTGACAATAGTATGCAATATATGTTTTTGAATAGAACTATGAACACACATAAATGAATTGCTGAAAATACTTTCAAGGTTAAAAGTTATAATGTTCTAAATGAGATTGAAAATTGAGTAATCACTGGCTAGCCGCATTTGGCTTGTATATGCTTCTATTTTCAACAGTACTTTGAAATGTGTCTTGGTAGATGGTACAATATTGTTTTAAAAATTTGTGCTTACAGACACCATTTTTTTTCTTCTTTTCTTTACAATATTTAGGATACAGAATGGATATAATGATGTAAAATTTGAAGGCTTTCTTTTGCATGTATATTTCAAGCTGTAGGTCGTATCTGAAAGACTTCTGAACCAAAAGTTCATGCCCAGCAAATCTTCTAATTTCATCTTCATCTCTTCTGCAACTGAACAATAAGATAAAAAATAAGTAAGTACACACTCTAATATGCCAGGTGTGTCTGTTTGGTTAAATTCCACTATGTATATTTTTTCCCTTTGCTAGAAGCCTTTTGAGTTGTAGTAGAAAATTATACCTGACTCTCGACAGCCATTCCACCACAACCCTTCAGTTGCACACATACTTTTCTCCCTTCAGGTCACTTGTAATTGGCCTCTTTTCCTTTGTGTTCAATAACCTTCCAGTTTTCTGTGGACCTGTTCACAACAGAATTGACACTAAAGAAAGAGTGGATAAAGACAGACCTGAAGTCTGTGCAGAGGATGGGTAGGGACTTGTGTTTCTGAATACAAGTGGGTCAAAAAAATACATTCTCAGAAGCTGCTGAGACTTGGTCCTGGGTATTGTACTACTCCCAAGAAGCTGCACTTTTTGAAACCTGTCAGAAACTCTACTACTGTGAAGAGAATCTGGAAACACTCAGTAAAACAGCTGTGATAAACCACTGCTTAGTAGATACTTCAGACATATATGGTCAAAGATTTGCAGGCAGGAGCCCTGTTATTTCTAAGACCTCTTCTGTGAGAGCTGCTGGAAACACCCCCAGCCATCATGGTACGACGTTACCCTTTCTGCTAAAGGGTCCATGTGGAGGCTTGGAAATAGCTTAAAAGCTGCAGATCTTGTGAGATGAATCTCCCCCTCTGTACTCCCCCACCCCCCAGACACACACAGTGCAATCTTTTTTACATGCAAAAAGAGGATATGGGCCTTAGGGATCTATTCATGAATAACTTATACAATGTTTACATGAGGATTTTTAGGTAGTTTGCTCAGAAATGTTTTGAATTGGCTGCATGAAATTGGTATTCAGAATAATGAGCTTTTCTGAGCAGAACAGGACTTTGCAATATGTAGGGGTCTGCAGTCTGAAGGAACAGGCAAGAAGCATCAAGCATGACCAGAGACATCAGTAGCCAGGTAAAAGAAAAGCATTAGGAGGGATTTGAAGCAGCATGGGAAGCTTGCACAAAGTGGAATATACTGTTATTCACTGCTAGTTGTCCAGACTCCTTGAGTGTTGTTGGCTGTTTCTTCTGAATTCAGCATGAGGTGATTAAAATGTTAGATCAGCAAAGACAGAGCAATCCTGCTCTGGCAGGGGATCTGGACTAGATAATCTTTCTAGGTCCCTCCAACCCCTAACATTCAATGATTCTATATGCTACAAAGATAATAAAGCAGGAAACATACCTAATCACATATGAGTGAACATCGCCTTTCCTTTTTGTCAGTCATTTTTCTGGTATATTGATGCTGTCCCCATAGTTTTGCTTACCTATGATCTTCCCGTTGTTCTTCAGGAAACAGCAAATCAAAAGAGGCTTCAGGTATTCAAAAACTCTCTTCCTTTTCCCTACTTTATCTGGATTAAAATATTTTTTTCTGTTTTGATTGTGGTTTGGGTTTTTTTGGTGGGGTTTTTGGTTGTGGGGTTTTTTTTCTTATTTTTGAAAAAAAAATATTTATTTTTCTTTCCACAATTTTTATTCCATCCATCACAAGAAGTGGAATGAGAAGAGAGCAATGGCTCTGTGTGAGCTTTTGGTAGCCAGAATGCATAGGATGGCAATTCTTGTGTCAGCAGTTTTGCTGTATGAGACAATAAGGTACTTCATGAGTATGAACTGCACCTGGGATCAGGTGGAGCAGACACTACTTCAGAGGTCAAAAAGAAGGGAATGTGCAAGAGACTGGTATTCACCCTTCTGCAAATAGAAATCAGAACCATAGCAGAAAGGAACCTTTTTCTGTTTTCTTTTAGGCATCTACCCTATGGTTTAATTAAATGGACCTAAACAAATCTTCCTCCCCCTCCCAAAAGTAGACATAAGGAGAAAAAAAACACTTGTTGGTCTGTTTTCCTTTTGTATTGGATTTTTTTTTGGTTGTTTATTTTTTGGGTTTTGATTATTTTTAATGGAGTGAAAGAGGTCAAAAAGCAGCACTGCTCCCTAGGTTGCGATTGTTGCTGCTGTAAGGTAGACATGATTTACAGTGCCATACGACAGACCTCCATTTCAACCCACAGGGGCTAGTGATTTGAATTCATATAGCCCAAGCATTTCTGTGAAGGAAAAAGAATCCACTGCAGACAAACTTAGCCAAACTTTTAGTATCTATAATGACAGCTTAGACAACTGTTTTGCATACCAGAAATCTTGGATAATCATATAAATGTTGGTGGACACACTCTCCACACACTTAAATTTCTGACATGTCAGTTCATACAATGTTCTTAAATATCATCCTGCATTTTGGTTCAAAAATGGTTGCTTGTAACCTACATTCTATATATTACAGCATTGATCTAAATAAATAAATAAATAAATAATGGAACAAAAATTAAAAAAAAGAGGAAAAACAGGGGAGCAGTGGAAAAAAAGCATGAATAGTCTAAATATACTGTGTATCCATATACTTCTGGTGAGAAAGCAAGATAAACCCTTCTAAAATAGCTCAGAAATTTCCAGAAGTTGAACTGTGACTGTTAATAAATTTAAATTTTTTTTGTTTTATTTATTGAAAATAAGATGCTTTACTGTCTCCATGTTCAGTCGACTTTGTGTGCTGAGCCAATTCGAGGTACGAACAGAAAGGCTATAAATTCTCACAAGAATTAAAACCAGTTCTTTGGACTCTGCAGAGAACTGAAACATGACCAAGATGTGTCTGCTATGAATATCTGGGCCCTATTGGAAGCAATCTTAACATTTACTATTTGGCCAGAAGCTGAAAAGACTAGTCATCTATTTACTCAGAGGCTGGAATGCTACTAAATATAAATATCTCCAGATTTTTTAAATTTTGCTTTTTTTCCAACAAGCCTCTGAAATGGTGCCATTTGCTGCAGCTCTCAAAACTCCATTATCACACACCTGTATACATTGGAGTGTTGCTAGAGAAATGGAGAAGCAATCTGAAAGAAAATCACAGGAGGAGTTTCTCCTGAGCTTTAAAATACAAAAGATGTTAACACTTTTCTTTTTTTTTTTTCCTTAAATGATGAATAGCCAGAGAAGTAGCAAAGAATGTTTATAGGCTTGCTACCTATTTTTGCTTTGGTTTGGTTTTTGCTTTTTGCTTTGTTTCTGTTTTGTTGTTGCTGGTTTTGTTTTGGGTTTGTTTGTTGGTTTGTTTGGTTGGGTTTTTTTCTGTTTGTTGGTTTGGTTTTTTTCCCAGAAGTATTTACAGCTGCAGCACAAGTGCATAGGCTTCTGTACATTAAAAGATATTTGTTAACAAATGGTATGGGATTCTACTTGGACACTGGTGAAAATGCATTACCAAAATGTATCCCTAAAACAGTAGCTCTGGGATTTAGCTTGTATAATGTTCTGGGAAATGTCCCAAAGACATACCACTTAGTCTCACTTTTCAAAGTTCTGTGATAGAGGTAAAAATGAAGCTTACTAGTGACTGATAATATTCCTCAACATCCCCAGCTATTACAACAAGAGAAAGGTTGAGAAAAAAAATATGAATTGCAGTGTTCCAGCAATGAGAGGAAACCTCTGTCACCACAGCGAAGAGGTGACAGAGGTTTATTAGCATACGTGAGCACAGTTATACAATACTATTTTTTTTTTTTTCACTTTTCCTGATTTGGGGGAAGGGAAATAAGGAAAGGGAAGAAGGAAAGGGAAGAAGGGGAAGAGTCTCTTGAAATACACTTCTTTATCTGAACACTGCCAATTTTGAATTAACACTGAAGCAGTATGTAACCTGAAGAATGGCTTAAACAAAGTGATGACAACAACAGTGAGAAGAACACAGATCACATACATAGTATCCAATTAAAAATTAATATTTTGCTTATCTTTCTTCCTGAAGGTGTGTATAATTAAGTGATTCTTTTTTATTTTCTGACAAAGTTCCACACAAGCAAAATAAAGGGGCTCTCTACTGTTGAAATTGCAAAGACTAAGACACCAATGAAATTCAGTTTCCCATTTGCGTTGTATTATTGTAGTTCATGAGAGAGGACAAGTGCCAAATCTGGTGTTTGAAGCCACCCATATGGCAACGAAGAACTAGTATCCCCCCAGTCCCTTTAAATAACTTACCAGGTACTAATTTTAGCGTAAAGGTGAAGGGTGCACTCTTAGAGAAGCATTCACTTCTTCATCAGACACAAGATAGCTAACAAAGCTATCACCTCCAGCCCTCCCACAGCCACCAGTGTCACCATTTGTAGCTCCAGTGCCAGCACCTTCAGTACCTCAATCCTCCCTGATACTGCCCCCTCCATCATCAGCACCGATGAATTCCTCACTATTACTGCTCTTGATGCAAGTCTTGCCAGCAGCCCTTTTAAACACCTTTAAGCCTCTCTTTCTCTCTCACTCACACTGTAACATTTCAGCTGACAGGCTATTTTTTAAACACTCAAGTGCTGGCTTTTAAAGCATTTGATGTCTCTAGCATTTCAGCCCCTTCCTTCACACCTTCTACTCACAGGGCCAAGTGATATGTGAGGAATTTCTTCTGGTTTCAAAAAAAAAGTTTTGTTTTCTTTTCACAATAATTCACCTCATGCCTATATTTTGTTGAAGCACAATTAAAAAAAAAAACAACCAAACAACAAACTTTGTACAGTATTATCAGAAAATATCAACACAACGTATGCAATGAATCGTTAGAAGACAAAGGATTTATCAGTATATAAAATGTCTTTGTAAAAAACTGAAAATTTGCCAGAATGGCTTACTTGTTTGAACACAGACCTTAAACTGTGGTTTGTGAGACTTCTACAAGAATCAGAGGTGTTTTTTCTCTTAATTAACTGCATGTAATTTTAAGTCAGAGAGCCTTTAGAAAAAATAATTATTGGTTTTCAGCTTAAAGAAAAGTACATTGCCCTCCTTGATGAATATTAAGTCTGCTCTACAGCTTTTCCTTGGGATCTGTGAAACTGTAGAACAGAGTGAATCAACACTAAAATTACATAAGAAGAACTAAATATATATTCTACTTCACAGCTGTTTATATAAAGTGGACATTTCTTTGTAAAAACTGATCACAAACACAAGTACCTTGCACATCCATGCACATCAGCTTTAGAATGAATTATGCATTTCCCTAATGGGAAAAGAACTAGGAAAACAAGGTGCCATAATTAATTTCGAACACAGTAAGTTCAGGGAAACTCATCTGTCCTAGTAGACCCTGTATTAAATGTCAAAATCTACAAAACAGCTCACCTTTGACTACAAGATTAAGTTGGTGTCTTGATTTTGTTCTCTTTGCTCAGCAGATTTCAGTTTGGTGTAAATAACACTTTTTTTAGCAAATGAAATATTTTTATTTGTTCAGCACTTCGTTGGAGTCCTTGCCACCTTGCAAGAAGATATGATTTCTTTTAGAACTTCTCCCTACAGTTTAATGCTGCTACCTAGATCCTATGTAATTACTGGGAAGCATCAGACCTTCTGTTTCAGGCTCTCTCTAGATTTAGGAATCTGCATTTATGATCTTTAGTCAGACCACAGAATAATTTGGAGATGTGGGTGTTTTGATTTAAAAAGATGAGTTTAATGTCATATCAACATGTGATGATAAAATTTTTGCAATTAGAAAATACTAAGTATGAAATCTGAGGTCTCTAGCTCTTACTAGAAGTGTAACAGATGATGAAAGATCAGATGACTGGAGGAGCACAGGAAAAACAAGCCAAGGAGGAGAGTACTGTTGATGGAAGTAAAGAAAATGGTAAGTTCGTGATACAAATTAGTTTGACAGTTCAGTAGAACATTGTAAATACTACCCTAATCCCATATACAATTTTTATGAGCCACAGCTAATGTCATCACTTTATAGAAGCAAATGTAAAACTTGCTTATAACCTGACATTATTCATAGACATTGCTGATTGTCAGTAAATACAGCTTCAGAACAGCACTCACTCACAAAACAGACTCATCAGCTGCAGGTTTCAGGTTGACCTGTTCTTCCTGTAAAGGATAATGTGCAAACCAGCACTGTGAGATGTAAGACTCTTCTGCCTAGCTGCTATGGCATGACTATCTCACCAGTTAAAATGAACTGCATTTTCAAGTTGAATGGGGGAGGAACAACCACTTCTGAAACTTTGACTCAAAGAATACATGTACACACAGCCCCATGCTACACACCCCCTACAGTAATGTTTAATTGGAATCTGGTTCTCAAATATTGTTTTCCCCGTCTTTGGTTTGGTCTGAAGTTCTTTAAACCTTACACTCAGAAGGAAGTAATGTAGGTTTCATATGAAGGTGATCTGCTCATGTGAAGAACCAATACCCCTGTTCTTTATGGGGTAAGAGCATGATAAAAGAGTCTTGTATCTTCAGTTACAAAAAACACAGAGCAAATTGAGACCTTTGTAAGTGTATCTTGACATCCAGTTGTGCCAGCTAACCTCACTTCTGACCCAAATAGTTATTTTTACCAAAGTCTCACTTTCCACTCTATTGCATTTGACCTGGCACTTGAAATGAGGACAAAGAAATCCAGCCTACATTTAAGTCACTGCAATAGAAGCTCCTCAACAAGGCCGATGCTGCAGTGGAAGATAAAGACACAATACCCCAAAAGCAGGCTATTGATGCCAATGTCCCTGTGTCTTTTCTACTGTAATCACAGTTGGAACAATCTCTCTATTTTTGACCAAAGACACCTTCAAGTTACTGAAGAGTACCTTCTACTCTCTCTCTGGGAGGGTGTGACTAATTTCCTTCTTGTTCATTGCCTCTTCACTGCATACAAAGATTTTTGGCAGCCTGTCCTTAATGATCTTCTAATTTGGTCCAGTTCTGTACTACATCCTGCTGGCCCGTGAACCTCTCATTCACTGTCATTCTCATAATATCTCAGTTACCACTTTATGGCTTTTCTCTTGTGCTCACCCAAATCTTCACATCGTCCAATGTGTCTAAGAATGCAGGCTTACAAAAGATAACATCTATTCCAAATGTGATTCCTGCACATCAGCAACACTCCTTGCAAGTAAAGTTCCACCCGAACAAATCACTTTGCAGGATCAGGGTGTTAGGTTTTAACTTAATATCTACAAAGTATAACTAACACACTTCATTTCTCTAAGGGAGCTGATTCACCTTCATAACTCTTTCTGCTGTGGGCGTTCATTTACCATTCTGACATAATCTAGTGCCTCACTGCATGATGCTGATGATGTTTTTGTCAATGTGAAGAATGCAGTACAATTGTTGCAGAAATTGTCTAAGAAACGGAGACCTTAATATGTACCATCTGTTTTACAAAAAAGCTCAATGTAGTAATGCATTTACAACACCAGAAGCAATATCTCTAAGACATGAAATGAACATATGCTGTCTAAGAGCCTTCAGGCTGACACTGAAAAAGAGAAAAGATAGTACTTCAAGGCAAATATTGTCCCAATAGAAAGACTGCCAGAACCAATATGGCTCAGTCTATTGACAAGTCTCTGGTGAACAACATCATATAAAGACATCCACATTGTTATGGGTTATATAGCTCTATGTCCCATTTTTTCAGCTTGGGAAAAATGGTAGAGAACACCTTCACTGTCACACTGGCTATTACCTGTTTTAGATCAACAGATGTTGTCAGATGAGACATCCTCTCCATTATTCTTTGATTAACTGTTTTTTTTAAAACAAGTCAGTGAAACTCATACTAGCTTCTTGTACTAGCTTAAGTAGTAGCCTGCATGTGAAAAAAAAAACTGAAAGAAACCTCAGCTTCCTAGTGTTTTTATTTAATTCCTAAATTAATACATTTTATATGTGAAGACATCTGTGATTTGAAGCTAAAATGGTATTGAAACTATAATAGCTAGTAATGAACTTTATACATACCAGAAGACACAGTAATTTTAACTTGAAGTCTTTTATCCTTAAAGAAAAGTTTCTAAGTTATTGTCCTGACAGCCACAGTTTATATTAATATAATTTAAAATCTATATTCCTTTCATGGAAGGCATAAAAAAAACCAACAAAAACAAGCCATGTTACAGAAATGACTATATTTGGGTCATATTTTGTCTTCCATTCTGAAAAAAAACAACAACCCATAACTGACAAGTAACTCCTTTAATTTTGGAAAATAAGACATATTCTCTGAATATCACATTTTTTAAAAGAAAAATTGGCTTGCTAGATCTTTGGAGAGCAGGAATAAATACAGCATTTATTAAATATTTAATAAATGAAACATTTGATTTTTAAAGCAGTTTTTAACTAAAGGGGTGGGAACTATGGGAACTATTATTCCCTATATGTGAATTTGCTACTGTCTATAATGACAACAATACCTTTAACAATGTAAATTAATTTAGTCAGTTCTGTTTTGAAGTTAATAGCAGAGTTCTTTCAGCAGTGGCTATTTAAAAAAAAAACCAACACAACAAACCAACATTGTTTCAGGAATGCTCCTGCTTTTTCTGCTTAGAATTCTCAAGTGTATTAAAGATATTACTTGTTATGTGTACTAAGTAGACCTGATCAAATTTTGAGTTTTCAGGTATTACTCCTGATGCCATTAAAGCTATACGATCCTAAAAGTGAAGTTATGCAGTGATAACAGGGGCTTATGTTTGTATACCTAGAACATACCTGATGGAACATAATGAGTTCACACCTAAAAATGTCTGCTATTTTATTAATTTCTTACAGGCAAACAAGGATTTGGAAAATCCACAGAATTTCTCCTGTGAATTTTATTAGTTCCACAGGAGGGAGTCTTTCTTCTACAGATTATAGATGCTACAAGCATGCTAAAGAAGCTTGTAAACAGTGCTTGAGAAAGCTACTCTTCTTTAGATCTCAGAAACTCTGCAGGAGGTAGCTCTTCCACTACAGATCTTAGAAGCACAGGCTGTTTAAGTACAGTATAATTCTAATTAACTACACCATCAATTATGTCAAACAAGGGCACAATCACTGACCTTTCACTAAAGGCAATGCCATCAAAGCAGGATTTTCTAAACTATGTAAGGGAGGAGGACTAAAGGAAGATCTCATACCACCATCTCTGGAGACTGTGATGGATACAGACATTACAAGCGTGGAGGAACCTGGCAGCTACCTTTCTGTTTTCTTTGTCATATGGTCAAAAGCATGCTCTGTAATGGCAGGCTTCTTCCTCCCAAATCTGCCTGTGTTCAGTAAATTCTGTGCATTCACGAGTTGAAAAATATCAAGAGCAATGTGGTCATTTCTTCTTATAAAGCTTTTTCAATAAATCAGAGAAAATAAGCCAGTTTCAGATACAACCCATTTTTGAATATGTAAGTTTTAACTAAGAGCAGCTGTAAGAACCTGGAGAAGAAAACATCATTTGTTTTAAAAAGAAAAATCATCAAAAAAGCTTTGTTGCTACACCTAGTCACATCATGAATTAATAATATATTTATTACTAACATACTGTATCTATAAAAAAACCTGCAGTTAGGCAAATGAAATGTTGAACACTCAAGACTGACAGCTAGCTGAGTTAAACACTGTTGTGGGACTTTTGGAGACTATTTTGAGATGTACAAAACATAGTGTGCTTTAAAATCCTAAAAGAATTATATAAGTTTCAATATTTAGTAAATTCAGCCTTTTCAAATATAATTTTCTATGTTGTGTTAACATTGTTTAAATAAACAGGCAACTATTTTGAAGCACCATTTTATTTTAAATAACAAATATTTCAAAATCAATGTAGAATCAGTTTTTTAAACCATTAGCAAAGCTGAGTGGATTAAGTCAAAAAGAACATAGTGAATGAATTTCCAGTAAGTCATGCCCTACAGTATGAAAAACATGTATGACAATATATAGTGCTTCCATCTATTCTCCCCAAATGCTGTCTAAAATAAAGAAACAAACAAACAAACAACAAAAAACAAACTAAGAATATTTTCGAAACAGACCTTGGAAAACAAATACTCCTCTCTAAGATCTTAATTTCTGTCTAGATGTTTGTGTTTCTCTCCATCAAATATCAAGGGAGCATAACCATCTAACAAGGGGATTAGTCCAGGCATCTGTACACCACAAAGATTTAATAATTTGTCTGATAAAAAATGACCTCTTTATGTAAACTCCTGCAACTCTGCCACCTCCCAGGAAGAACCCATTAAACCAGTTCTTGCCAACCTACCTGCTTTCTTTTATCTTTTCTGTCTGTTCTGTCCAGAACCAAACTGTCTTATTAACTACCCCCTGGGGACTTTAACCCTTCCTGCCTCACTTGCTATAAGTCCTTTCTACCTTGTTTCCAGAGCTTGACAAAAGGGGTTTTGTTTATCTGGTTTATTTATTCCAATTTCTGGGTTAACAAAGGGAAATTACTAAGCACAATTCCAAAGGTAGGGATCGGGAGAAAGGTTGGGGGTTTTTTTTGGTGAAGCTTCAAAATTAGCCAAATTTAAGTCCCTATGGGAAAAAAAAAAAAAATACAATGGGGAAGGAGTCAACAATTTAATAATTTCTAGCAAACATCTTTGTTTTTGGCATGATAAATGCATGGCACTGCTTGTGGCTGCCCCTGGGTGCATTCCCTCCATTCATGGCCACAGCTGGGGGTGGAGAGGGCACCAGGAGAAGGCTCCAAGGATCCAGCATCAGCCCATGGCCCGTGGTCACCTTTGCTCAGGAAGCTGATCCTGGCCCAGTGTCTGCAATTGCCTCAGTGGAGTGAGCTGTGCAGATGTGAGCTGTCCAGATGTGGGCTGTCCAGATGTGAGGTGGGACCATCCACTCGGCCTTAAAGGAGGAAAAGGGATGTGGGGATGAGCATAGGCACAGCCATGGGGGCTAACAGCCTGGCTTGGGAAAGTAAAGAGAAACTAAAGCTTGAGATAATATTACTTTTAAATAATAATAATAATAATAAAAGAACAAATAAGCAAT
>JAOEGS010012124.1:0-49195 GCA_025447755.1 Corythornis vintsioides | reverse complement strand
ACCTTTATTTTTTACTCTGCTGGAATTCCCTTTTGGCTTTCAGTTAAAAAGGGAGTGGGGGGGAAACACCTGTTACACCACACACCAGAGAAGATAATGACACTGAGGTGAGTATATGTAATTCACTGGGTTACATGCATGTTGTAGACTGGACTGGTTACTGTCAGATATCAAATAATGTAGAGATGTGAACTGGAGACTTCCTGCAGAAGATTTTCGTAAGAAATGTCTACAGACTGAAGTGCATCTTTTGAACACTGACTCTCATTCTAACCTGTATGATAATTATACTCTGTTCAATGTCATAAAACATCCCTCATCCTCTTCATTCACATTTGCTTGTCTAAATAATTTTTTATTATTTTTCTATTTCAGTCACATTCTTATAAGTTGTTCAGAATCTAATGTTATGCATACCATAGTACACAACATAATGTGTGGAAGTACAATACGGTCTGTTCCTTTTAAAGTATCTGCCATATTTTTTCATTATAGATGTTGTCACAACTAAGTTAGACAATATACCATTTGATAAAACATCTTATTTCAAAATATACCAAGACTATGTGGATAAAGCCAATGTAAATAGGTCTTGAGGAAGTAGCATTTCCTCCTCGTGTTAAAAAGGAGTTGATGTTTTGATATATATTTGGCAATGAATTCTAAAATCCAGATCATGAGTGCTAAAGAGCTTGACAGTTTGGGAGCTAATCCATATGCCAAGGAAGCATTAAACAAATATGTAGCTATGCACTTGAAGGAATGACCAGATATGAATAAAACTTTCACAAGGAAATCAAGCTCAACTACTGGTACGTGTAAGGTGAACTTTTAAATAACTTCTGAAAGGTGGAAAAGCAGACAGGGTCATAATAACTATAACTATAATAGTAATTTATAGTTTAGTAACTATAGTATAATATCCATGATTATACCAGTTCCCTGGCAGCAGGATTTTAAAGAGGCTGTATTGTAGAAATAAATAGTTATTGAGAGAAAACTTGTAATGCAATGGAAAGAGGCAGCAGAAATAAAAATAAAGTTTGAAAAAAGCAAATTAGTAATTATTTAATTTTCTAATCACAGACCATGGCAATGGGATCTCCAACACAGCTTCATGTTTCCATCGAAAGTGATAGGTCTATCTTCTCTACTGGAAATAGGTAGAGGAGCATGATTACCTCCAAATACACTGTTCAACAATGAAACTTTTCTTCTCTCCATGGATGATATATTTATACTTTTAACAGAATGTTAGGTACTGCTCTACTTCTTAAGTTCTTAGATCAGACCAAATTCTTCATTCCTACCAATGCATGATACAGTCTCTTAGCATATCTGAATCTCAAATGATCAAAAGGGGAAAAGCGCCACCTCTTCCTGCAGTTGCTTTCAGTTTTCTCATACATAGCTAAATCAGTGCATTGAGAAGAGTTAAATCAGCGCACACAGGGATGGAGGAAGAATTAGTCCCTATGGTCTCACCACAGTTTAATGGGTGGTCTGATGATAAAAGCGTCAGCTTCTGCCATCTGTTCATGAGAGGACCACTGGCTGTTCAGTGAGACACTTTATTAGTCATGCTAAAAGGAATTTGGATGGCTAAAACCAAATTGTATTCATATCTCCACCTAGCAAAACCATCAGTGAAGTAAATAACTGCAGATAGGAAACAAGCAAACTTTAGAGCAATAAAATTATTTCTATACTTAGAGGACTAGTTCAATTTTTTCACCTCTTTCAATTTAAAGAGCTACATGCTGAGTACAGTAGTAGAGTAACTGTATTTACTCACTACAAATAAATTGTCCAATAAATTTAGACATGTTTGTATAAAACCAACCCTGCTTTCACAAATACATTCTTTTATTTCAGTAGTCTAAGCAGCATCTAGTTTTAAGAAGTATATACTACTTACAGTTTGTTTTGAACTAATGGTCTTGCATATGTCTGCCTAATTTCTAATATATATTTTGTTGTGTTATTTCTGATGTCTAATAAAATGGGGGGAAAATATAATACCGGATTATACAAAGAATCAGTGCTCACACTAACAAAAGTGCACATTTATATGTTGTATAAGATTATACTTGTATAAAAAGCTGTTCAGGAAAAAAATACGTATACAATTCAAAACACAGTTACTTAAATATTTATTTTTAAAGCATAATGTAGTTGAAGAAAATGTCTTTAAAATTCAGAGAAGTATTTGCACTTACTATGTTACAATATTTACCCAGATACAATTATGTAGAAATGTCTTTCAGGAGAGTTCTGCAGGGTATTAAATGCAGACATAAAGCAAATATAAAGATTAAAGCTAATCAAAAGCTAAGAATAACAAAAATCAGGGATATTTAGCCAGATTGTTAATTATCTAACTGTTTAAACATTAATTCCTTGAAGAACAGTCGGGGTTAAAGATATCCCTGAGAAATATGTCTTCAGGAAGGAAAGGCTTTTTACTCTAAAAGTGTTTATTTGGATATTCTAATTAGCTATTTAAGCATACTTTAGTTTGAAAGTGGCTGCAAATTATTTTGTTATCAGTAAGAAGATATCTTTCCAACAATGACCTTAACTGCTTGTTTTTGTGTTTTTAGGTTGGGTTTTTTCTTCTAATTAGAGTCTCAGGAAGCATCTATTCCACACCAGTTTCCACATCAATGCTGAAGTAAAGTTAAATTGTTTTCAACTATTTTTATGAGATGAAGAAGCTCTAGGCTACCATCTTACTCCCCCTTCATGTTTTTATTTATGTCATACTTAATTCTAGCTTATCTAGTCTTCCAGCAATTAAGAATTATATTAGGAAAGTTTGCATGCAGTTAACTGTGAGTTAGAAGTGGAATAGAAAGAGGAGTTCAGCTCTTGTATATTATCATGGGCAAAGCTCCCACTGCACTGTGGTTAAAAGGATTTCAAGGGAATGTTATAACTGAAATGTATTTGGGCTCAAACTGACTATCATTTATTCTACAAGTATGGGCATGCAAATATATCTATTAGGTGCACTGTGTGCAGAGATGAAATCAAAGAGGAAAAAACTGCTCATAGTAGTAAAGATATAGAGGTCTGTAGACTTCAACTGTAAAATTATGTTTTGGAAAGAGAGGTCATTCACTGAGGGTTAGAATGACAGCTTACTCTTTGCTTATATTGCATAAAGAATCTGGGGTGTCCTGAATCTGGCCAGAAATGAGATAATTCCTTAGCTGACAGTGTGATGTAATTAGATGATGTGTTGGGTTTATGTGGCAAGGTTTTGGCAGTGGGAGGTATTTGGGGTAGAGTTTTTAAGAAGACAACAGGAGCAACCCCCATGTCAGTTAGAATCAGTTCCAGTTGGCTCCAAAACAGACCCACTGCTAGCCAAAGCTGAGCCTATCAGCAACAACAGCAGCACTTCAGGAAAAAAATGATATGAAGAAAGATAAGAAATGCTGCACTGCAGCCATGAGAGAGAGGAGTGAGAAAATGACAGAGAAACAGTGCTGGAGACACCAATTTTAGTGAATAACAAAAGGAAAAGGTGCTCCAGACAACAAAGCAGAGATTTCCCTGCAGCCTCTGGAGAGACCATAGTTGTTCTCATGCAGCCCCTGGAAGTACCCACAGCAGAGAAGGTGGGCATGCCCTGAAGGAAGCTGCAGCTTATAGATAGACATACTATCCATATCTATTATGGATAGAGCAAAATGCTGACAAGAGCTGTGCTCCATAGATTGGAGCCCAGACTGAGTATGGGTAGGAACTGTAGCATATGGACCCACACTGGAGCAGACTGTTCATGAAGGGTGGCACCCCGTGGAAGGGACCCACACTGGAGTAGTTCTTGAAGAACTGTAGCTCATAGGAAGAACAAGTGTTGGAGCAGTTCATGAAGGACTGTATCCCTTGGAATGGACCCCATGTTGGAGCAGGGAAAAAAATGTGAGTAGGCAGGAGCAGAAGAGACAGTGTTATGAACTGATCATACACCCCCATCATAGATCATAGATATTAGGGGTTGGAAGGAACCTAGAAGATCATCTAGTCCAACCCCCCTGCCTGAGCAGGATCATCCTCATACTTCTCACTGGTAATAGAGTGAGGAAGATGTAGAAGATTTGTGAACAAGGAAATGAAGTTCAGCCTGGAGAGAAAGGGTAGGTTGGGGGGGAAAGGGTCTTTAATTTTGTCTTTGTTTCTCTCTATTCTACATTATTTATTTATTTATTTCTAACTTGGGAACAAACTTCTATAAGTCTTCTATAGGTTGAGTCTATTTTGCCTGTAATGGTGATTGATGAGCAGTCTCCCTCTCCTTCTCTCAACCTACAAGCTTTTCTGCCTAATTTTCTGCCCCTGTTCTGCTGAGGAAGGGGAGTGAGAGAGCACCTTGGTGGACATCTGGAAGTCAGTCAATGTCAAGCTACAATAGAAATTTATAATTTTGTCACATCAGATGAGTCTTTCTCCCACTTCCTAGTTCTGCTGTATTCTCTGTCACATGATGTGAGTGGGCAATATTGATTTCTTTAGTGTGCTACTCCAGTCTCTGTCAGTGCCTTTTGCAGCTGCTGTCATTTCTGTGCTATGATCCTAAGCCATAGGTGTCCTGTGCTTTGACATGGAGAAAGCATTCACTTAAATTGTTCTGAAATTACAAGCTTGTTTCTCATCAGTGAGCAAGAATATTTTTTTTGCGATTGAGGTCCACATTTAATATTTACATTCAGTTTATGCTGATTTATCTGAAAATACTGACCCAGGACTTTGCACATTCATTTTTCAGAGGGGTATTGGTGAATTGCTTATGTAGATTTTCCACATTTAGAGTTGCAGATTTGCAGCAACCAGAGTTCACATTTTAAAATGTGGCCCTATTAATGCAAATTATACAGTATTAGCATCTGAATAAGTTGCAATGCAAAATGATATGTGTAACAGCTAAGATTCTAGAAAATGATGCTAATGATGGCATTAATAGTATATGAGAAAGTAATGTTCATAATGTAAGTTAACAAATGGTTTGGAGAAAGATCCTGATGCATCTTGTAAGTGTGAACTGTAGTAAATTAGAATTTGCATGTAAAGGGCAAAAAATACAAAATGATAGATTTCAGTGGTGTGAAGTGCACCTAATATAGTGTTTGGCACAACTATTAGTAACTGTGAATTTAACAGTTGAAAGAGCAGGCTACACTACATACTCTGAACTCCCTCTAAATACTATCTTTTACTTTTTCACACAGTTTGGCAAGGGCATAGTTTCAAAATAAAGGAGGTTATGACAGTTTAGTTATAAAACATCAAATTTTCATAATTATTACATATTTATTCAAAATGTATGCAGAGTACCTAAAGCACGAGGTGCAAGGCTGCTACGGGTACAGTAAAAGGTATGTGTCTACACTAATGTTACAGCTGATGCAAAAGATTTTACTTATGCTATAGATGTATCTTATACTACTAGCTAACAGTAGTAGGTATAGATTCCAACATAGACTGATCAAAGAAATATGCATTTTTAATTTTTACACTAACTTTTCCATACATTTGAGAACTGGTTTGTATCTTCCAAATACAGTTTGATAAGAATCTTAAAGACTGCTGTTTGTATGATTTGCTGGAGTGCTCCTTTCCTTTTGATCTATTAGTTTGTTTATAACATTGTGATTAGGGTTTGACCATTTATCGACAAAAAATATTGCTTTACATTTTGACAAGAAGTTGATAGTGATTTGCAATAAAATCACCTTAAGAAAAGTTCCATAATTTTAACATTACAGAAATATGATTAATTTACCTTCTCTTCTATCAGCAAGAATTGTAAGAATGTATATCTGCTGTGGCATTTTCTGTACAGATAAATCTTTCTGTCAGAAAGATTGACTTACCTTGTATCTTGAGTACAATTCAAACTGAAAGGACAAAGTGCCAAGGACACATTTCTTAAGATAAACGAAAAATTAAACAAAAACCTTTAAAAAAAAAAATTTCCAGAAATTAAAGCAAACACTCCAAATAAGGAATATATGCCTCAGAGCTATATAAGCTCTTAAAAATTGTTGATGATTTGAAATTTTGCTTTTATTTTTTTATTTTTAGAAAGAAAGAAAATACAATAGTTTTTGACCTTTCTAAAATTATGTATACTGATTTGCTTTTTGACACATACAATATGAAAATAATACACTGTCAAATGGACAAGAGTTCTGGCTAATCAGTGTCCCTTTGACAGTGTGCTATTTTCATACTGTATGTGTCAAAAGGGAAAACAATCAGTTAGCCATGTTCCCAAATTTTAATATTGTGAGTTCTTCTGAGGACCAAAATGTTATCAGTATATTAAGCAAGTCCTGCTTTCTTTTACCTTCCCCATTATCTTGGCTTTGGCTAGGACAGGATTAATTTTCACAAGGAGCTGTAGGGGACCACAGTCAGGATACACACTGAAGCACACAATGAGATATTTGATATCAAACTGACATCATGCCCACTATATAAGGGAAGACTAGTGGGACAGTTGGTGAGAAGGGATGTGATTAGAGTGTGCTGAGGTTGCCAACAGAGAGAGAGAGAGGTCTTTTGGGGGGATGGGTGAGCTGTCATGTTCTATATCATAATGCCTATAAATGTGTCAAATGGAAGGGGCCAATCTCTTTTCTGTAGTGCCCAGCAACAGGATCAGGAACAGTGGGTATACACTGGAGCACAGAAGGTTCCACCTCAAAATGAGGAGGAATTTCTTTACTTTGAGGTTGACAGAGCACTGGAACAGGCTGCCTGGAGAGGTTGTGTAGTCTCCTACTAGACTTTCAAACCCTGTCTGGATGCATTCCTGGGTGACAAGCCCTGGGTGATCCTGCTTTGGCAGAAGGGTTGGACTCAATGATCTCCTGAGGTCCCTTCCAACCCATAACATTCTATGATTCTTTGATGATATGATATCACTGGATTTATATATTATTTAGTATAATTATGGGGGTTTTACCTTCTCATGATTCTCAATCCCATCCCACTGAAGGGTGGGACTGGGGTTGGTCTGGAGCATTGGCTACATGGTGTTTAGTTGCTGACTGGGTTTAAACCAAAACAACTCCCCCCCAGCAGTGGAGAATATTTGTGAATTACTTAATGTGGGGATCTCAGTTCTTGCACAGTTTTGTATAGTTCTTTTTACTTCTATTTTTTGAGTGCCTCTTTTCATCCCTACCATTCTTGAAAAACTAATAATATGTTTTTTGTTTGCAGAACTGCACTGTTAAAAAAAAAAAAAAAAGACCTTTTATTTGTGTGGTAGTTCAACAAGAGTAGCTCCAAACACCAGTCCAAGAATAATAGCTGCTTGTACCAGCTTTTAGACAGTAGAATCTCATTTTCCATTAAGAAGAGTATTTTACAAATATGCAGCCATACAAAGGTCTTTGAGTTCCTGCAAAAAGTATCTTGACCATTATGGTGTTCTCTGGATCTCACTATAGTTTTGAATTTCTAGTACCCATTTCAATACCCTAGAAAGTTATCTACATCAAATATTCAAAAGCTGCTTCCACTGTGCATTTATGTGAGTTCTTTTATTTGCAGTCCTCATAAATGATCCGCTGGGGAGGGAAAAAGTATAATAAACAAACAAAAAGTACTAAGGGCTCTACTGTGGGCAAAATTGTCAAGGACAAGCTTTTAGATAATCTATGACTACAATAGATATGTGTTAATTGCTTGACACCACAGTAACAAGGGAGCTATTGACAACATTTAGTAGATATTAGTGTCAGTCGATGGGATTTAACCTTATTTTCCTAGGTGGTTAAGTTCTGTTCTTATTTTGGTTTACCCCATCTTTATAGAGCTCATAAGAACAATTGAACACCCTCCAATAGGACTAAAATATTACTAAGAAAATGTCTGGGTTTTTTGTGGTTTTGGTTTGTTGGGTTTTTTGTTTGTTGTTTTTTTTGTGGTTTTTTTTTTTTTTGGTTGGTTGGCTTTTTTGGTTTTTTGGGTTTTTTTCTGAGTGGAGGAATGGCTAATTTTAGCTAATAATATTATGGCTTTATATGTTTGTTGTTATGGATTTTCAGTAACAGAAATAAACAAAAAATCAACGAACAGACCAACCAAAGAAGCAAAAGAACAGCAACTACACAATAGCCTTTGAAATTCAGCACGGGTATTTGTTGCAGTTCATTCTATGGTCTCAAATGGTCCTCAAGAACCTTCAGTAACACTTTAGTTTTCTTGCAAATGGTTTATTTATATTATAGGAGAAACTCTGTTAACAAGAGACCTGTAAATGGTTTTATCCATGTGCTCACTAGGTATCTTGCAGAAAGAGTGTAAGACTTTGAATCTGGTTCTATTTCTCATAGTATGGCAGTGTAAAGAGCTAGAGCTGTAGATACTTCTGAAAAGTTCCAGGAATACTGCACAACCATGAAATTCTGCTGATGTTCTCAAAGTTCCCATTGAATCCTCACCCAGAGAAGGGGAGCATATCACTTCACAGTTGTACAGATTATCTATTGCATAGCACCAGGTGAATTGGAGCAATGAAGTCACAGAATCGTTTAGGTTGGAAAATAACTTTACGATAATTCCAACCATTAAGCTAACTCTACCAAGTCCACTGCTAAACTGTGTTGCTAAGCATCATATCTACATGACTTTTAAACATGTCTAGGGATGGTGACTCAACCAATTCCCTAGGCAGCCTGTTCCAGTGCGTGACAACTCTCTCAGTCACACAGATTTAATTGTCCCTGCACAGATTCTAATGAACAGGAGATTTTTATTTTCTTCACTACATTCATCTGTAATCTTTATATAACATCTGAAAAAAGTATTTCTCCCCATGTATCAGAGTGGCATTTCACTGATAATTTTGTTTTCTTAGAAGTGCAGCAGTGGGTCATCATTCAAAACTAGTAGACAGTTTAATTTAAAAAAAAAAAAAAATAAAAATAACATTTTTCATTTGAGGCCTCAAAAAAAAATCATCTTATTCTCACAACCCTAGAGATGAAAAAGGAATACTCTTAACATGGTTATTCCTTGAGCTTCTGTTTATAAACACCCACTGTTCTTAAAAAATTGTTGTCACTGAACTTTATGCAGAATGACAAGGATATCTATGAAATGAGTCTCGAGCTGGAGAGCTGAAGGATAGGATATAGCTACATTAAGGAAAAATTATTATAGCTAGAGCTTGTGACATTGAGTGCCTGTTACTAAGATTGCTCAACACTTTCTATTATAAGGCTTTGCTTTCAGTTATTTACAAGGTTACTAAACTTAAATTGTTTGACTTTTTTTTCATACTTGGTATCTGCCTCTGGCTGAATTTCATTGATTTATTTTTCTTTGACATGTAAAAATTTGCCCAGCCTTTTCTGTTAGACATATATACCATGAGAGAAGGGACTGGGAATGTGAAGTGAGGAGTGGACTTTTTTTTTCTCATAAGAACTTTCCAAATTTTGTTACCAATGACATGGTAATTTCCTGGTAGATGTTTTATAATGGTTTATCAACTCTTAAAACTGTTCCTGCCTGTATCTGTTCCTGTGTGGCATGCCCTAGGTATTTCTGTTCTGCAAGGGGTTGGACTTGATCTCCAGGGGTCCTTTCCAACCCTTACCATTCTAAAAAAACCAAAATCAAACAAAAAAAACCCAAAACATCAGACATTTCACATGCCCTGGGATTTTCCTTCTATCCCAGCTCAGTACCTTGTACTGACCATCTCACCATTTCTCTTCTGCTTTTAGTAGCTTGGCTTAGTTACAGGTGTTCAGGAATAATCCATCTGGGTGATTATAACAACCAGATATGTGACAAGAACTAAAAAAGAGAATAGGAAATAAAATAATTTTGAAAGAAGAGACAGGAGGAAAAAAGACAAAGGTAGACATCATGGAAACTGCCTGAAGACAGATGATGATGGGAACTGTGGTCCCAGTAAGTAAAATGAAGAAGACAGCAAAATGGTAAGACATGAGGAGAATCCCAAGAATCACATGGAAGGGGTTAATCTTACTACGTTATATAGTTAAGACCTTTACCACACTTGTTGTTTATCTCTGAACTCAAATAGGTGCATAATCTTTCTTTAAGTACAGTGCCGATGGTATTCTATCTAAAGACTTATTGATTTTTGTGCATTTTAGAAGTAATGTTTTCATTTCTATTTCTCTGTATGATATTACTCATAGGAACATGACATTAATAACACATGTGCAACTGAAGCTTGGATCTTGCGCAGACGTCTATCATTCTTTTATTTTCCAACTTAATACTTTTGCCTTTGAACTATTGTACTTTGACAGTGAAAAATTGACAACACCTTCTACCCAAATGTAGTTTTCTGACCAGTTTCACTCAAACATTCAACAGTTTCCTCTAGAAAATGTTTGCTTTTATTGTTTCCAGAATACCACTGAAGGCTGTCAAAAGCCTACAGTTTCTCATCTATATAGGTCTGTTAACCTGAAATAGAATTAAACAATTAGATTAATCTGACATTATTTTTCTTGTCAGAATTATATTGAAGATAGATAGATAGATAGATAGATAGATAGATAGATAGATAGATAGATAGATAGATAGATGATAGATAGATAGATAGATATCTTCCAAATAGTTTTCTAATCAGTTTCCTCACTTTCCTACAGCATGGCAAACTATTCCAAATTTCAGCTACCTCATAACTCAAAGAATATCTGCACATAGGACCTAAAGATTCTTAATATGTTGATGCTTATGACATTTATTTTAGTATCTATTTTACACTTTGTGATTGAAAATTTGTAAAATTCTTACAGAATATTTAAAAAAAACCAAAACGTACTCATAAGGTAAGAAATGGCAAAAGTGAGATTCTCTGTTTTATCCTAATCTTCTTGATCAAGCATAAAAATGCAAACTTTATTATGGTGGTAAAACTATATTTTGTGAAAATTCTTGTGACTTGTTAAGTATTCTGTCTATTCTTTACCCACTGGGGTTATTTTATATAAAAGTATAATATAGTTTTTATAACTCTGACCCATTTTTAATGAAATTCTACAAGACATAGATGCTCTTAGGACACATTGCTGTGACCACCTTTAGTGCATCAGTTTGATGATGCTAGGAAACTGAAGTTATAAGAAACCTACAGCCCTGCAAATACTAGTTGATAATGTGAACTTTATTACAGTGTCTTCTGCAAACAGTCTTTACTTTTTGTTGCATCTTTCTTATCTGTGCAACGTCTAGCACATTAGAGTTCTGATTTCAGGTAGCATGTTCAGGAACTACAATAAATAAACCAATGATTGAACTGATCTACTTGCTGTATTTACAAAGCAATGTGAGTCTGTGATCTGATGCAACACAGAAGGAAGATCTGTCTCCCTGTCAGCAGATATATCTGAAATAGATTTATTCTCTTTTCCAAATATATTACTAATGGAGTTATTGTTCACAAACCCTGCATAACCACAATAGCCCTGGTTTAAATAATTATTGCTTGTACATAGATCCTTTTTTTCAAGCAACTGTGCACCAGCTGAAAAATCACATTTTTTTCTCTGTTGATGCTGCTTTTATATTAAAGGCTCATACATTAATAAAGTAAGCAATGCAGATGACAGTAGAAAGATAAAATGTGGACATAGTAACAATATTGCTTTATGTTAACAACAATGACTTGGGTGAAAAAAATCACAAGCAGCCCAGTCTGTCATTTACAATAATTGTATGGCAGGTGTAAATGTGCCAAGATGAGTACAAGATAATAAACCTGCAGTGTCCTTTCTAAGGAGGGTGTCAACAGTCTTCCCTGAATCTTAATTGACACGTTACCCACAGACACCACTGGAATCGCATTCAGCTGGAAACTGAAAATAGTATTCAAATTGCATATAAGATTTCTGTTTTAAAAAATTTATTCATTGTTTTAGAAAAAACAATGGAAGGATTTTTGTGACAACTGAATTCTAGACAACTGGAGGTTAAGGACCCAATAATGTTTTGTGCCATCATTAATGTTTTGTGCTGAATTATTTTGTAGATGTAAATTTCACGTTTAAGTTACTCACATAGCTCCACAACATCCCCAGTATACTGCCTATATTTAAATCGCCAATGGATTCTGTTCCCTGAGCTTATTTTTTTATCTTCAAATATCTGCTGAATTCCCTGACTGCTGATTCTCAGACATTGTTAACTTCTCATGTCCACATCTTTTAGATATTTCTGACTGCATTTTTTTCAGTTTTCTTGACATATTTTGGCTCCTGGTTTCACATCTGAGTGTCAGCTCTCTAGATTTCACTCACTTTCATCACTCAAGCTTTTAAACAGTCTCTGCCTTCAGCTGCAATCCTATCATGTACCTGCCCTATTGCAAATGCCATTGCTATGTCCATTGTTTCCCTTCACTCCTTCAGTACCTGGATCTCTAGACAGCAGTGATGAAATAAGTGTTATGTTCAAAGGCTCTATAGAACCTGTAGCTGCCATAAATGCATCTGCATGACAGCAAATGTAGCTATTGAACTAGATTCTGTCCTGTAAAATGCAAAGGTAAAAGTGATCTGGGAGGTACAATGTCTCTGAGGCCAAAGTTTCTGTTTCACCCTTGCACCATAGTAGCAACTATTATGGGAGCTATAGTTGTTTGTGAGTGCTAAATTTGTTCAGTGTGAGAAAATGTGAAGACCAGTGGGCCAATAATGCTAATGTTGACATGAAATGCAGAAGGCTCCTGGGTGACACCGCTTTGCAGTTGTTATTTAGTGCTGCCTGTGTCAGCACAAATGGTGATGTTTATCCCACTTGCCTTAATGTTCAAGCCAAGAACTGAAATGAAGCCAATGCTCTGCCATTCCTTGTTTCTCTCTTCTCCCACACCAAAACTCTTGGTCAGTTATGAATGGAATACATTTGTATGTAATGTATTACTGCAAAAGTAATTAGTTTTCCCAAGCCAGCCACTGAACTGGAAAATAATCATTGTAAACAATCAACCTGGATACTCTAAAACACTTCTAAAATTCATTTTCATTAAGTTATAATTAAGTTAGAAAAGCAGGAAAATTAGGAGTCTAATGAAAGACAAGAGCATGAAAGTGAACTTTTTCAGAAACTTCTGTTTAGAGAAAGACTATTTTAATGGGTAGCTCTGAGTTATGCCATAATTGGTAATTTGATGCAGTTTAGCAACATCTAGCTGCTGTTTTTTCTTCTAAGATTTCTTGCATTTGGACAAAATAGTAAACACTTTTTTTACAAACATCATGAAAAGACTGTTCTTTGCTGTGCTATCCAATGAAAGCAACTCAATGAAACAAGTAAATACAAAGATCTGACAGCAAGCATATTTCCAATAACAACTAAGCATCAAACAAAAGGACCTACCAGAAAAAATAGGAACACACCTTCTTATGTTGCCATATTCTCTAATAGCTTTGGCATTGGCTCAGTCTAATCGCTGTTCTTAGAGTCTTCAAGGGAATTGGTAAGGATTTAACCCATAGACCCTCATTCATAAAAACTTATCAGAGGAGAAGGATTATTTACAAAATAAATGTTTTACCCATAGATACATCCTGGAATATTGTCTAAAATAATACAGAATAGAAGTCTATAATTCTTGAGGAAATTCTATTTTCCCGAATATGTAACCTAAGTTTCACAAAATATGAACAATTTTGAAGTTGTGGTATACACAATAGCTTCATTAAACATTTTTTTTCATAATTTCTTTTGACCAGAGCACAGTGAGCACCTTCAGCTCTTCATGCAATGCTAGCTTTCAATATTTCTAACTTCTGCCTCTTCAGTCTCAAAAATTGTGTTTTTAAAAATTATTTATTCATCCTCTTGAAAATTAATTTAGATGTTTTAGCTGATGATGTAGTAATTATTATGACACCTTGGAATTCCACTCCTGAAATGAAGTAATGAAGTGTCATATCAAGGCAAGAGATGCCAATAACCAGAAGTAAACATCAAATGTCAGAACTTCCTTATATCTTTTGCTAAACTTACAAAATATGTTCTGTTTTTTTGTATTTAGATGGTTTACACTGAAAAACACACTGTAAAAGATTTTTTTTTTTTCCCCTTGAACTGTACACCATTAGTTCAATGTCCTGAAGCTTTGGTTATGATGACTTTCACATTTCACTAACCATGCTATTTCCCACTCACCATTTTCTCCACAGTTGTCCCTGCTGTCATCTGAACATCAGTGAAAACGACAGATATGCTCAAGGATTTTATTTTAAATGCTCTGGTGAGGAAACCCAGAAGTGTTTCTTCTTGTTATTCTAGCAGATCAGTAAGCTACTGTACTTTAAATGCCACTGACAGCATTCAAGAACTTGAGCCATTATGACATGCTTATTGTCAAATGTGTCCATAGCAACACTCATCAATGTCATCTGTTTCAGCTCAACTCTTATTTTCTCAATTGACACAAAAAACCCAATACACCAGTCACAACTGTTCCGAATTTTACATGAGTTGAAGAATGATAGTGTTCATCCATTGCCTGTGCCAGGTTGTGATGCACATCATCAACTTAAATTTCAGGAATAAAGAATATGGTGATAGAACTGTGTAATCATTTCTGCTGCTACAAAAAAAAAAAAAAAAAAAAAAAAAAAAAAAAAGGGGTCTATTACTTATTTTTTTTCCTTATACTTTTTAAGAATGTTATCTAAGACAGAAGAGGTTAAGCAATACATTAGCAAAACTCTTTGAGAGAAAAGATACATCTCTATGCTGCTGGATTTTCTGATGTTTATATGTTTCACTGTGAGTCTGGATGTCTGCATTTTGTCTGTAGACAGTAGAAAACTATGAAATACTGCTAACAGAATGTATTTCTGGCTGACATAAACAAACCCACATTAGATCAAAACTATGTGGATCAGCATTGCCACTGTTTTTGGCATGCGAGTGTTTTTCTTATTAAATTTATTTCTAATGCTTCAGGAATTGAGGCCAAGACACTTTAGCTTTCCAAGACCTAAATGTCTTGGAATTATTTGGGAGAATGTTAACAAGTGTCTATTCTCCCTTGGTTTTTGTAACACTCATAAATATGGAAGAGCCTATAGTAATTTCAAGACCTAAATATGAATGTTACAAAAACCAAGAGAGAATAGACACTTGTTAACATTCTTCCAAATAATGGTTTTGTTTCCTCTTTTTCAGTCCTTTTTTTGTTGTCATTTTCTGTGTATGACACGTATTAAAAAGGAAATAATATTTGTTATGAACTACAGTTACCTTTTTGTCACATTCATGCTGTATATGCATACTTTTTTTCTGGAGAATAACCTTGAAGTGGCAGACATTGCTTGGCACATGAGGTTGGGATATCATGTGGCACAAAAGCCATAAATTTATCCTCCTCCAAATATAGGAAAGCACTTAATGAATGTTCTTTTTAACTGAGAGGATGTCTCTCACTTTAGGGATCAGTACAATTAAAGCAATACTTCATCCTCAAAGCAGCATATTGACCCGAAACTCAAATGAAACACAAATTCTATATCACTTTGAAATCTATATGCATCTATGTTTATCTAAATATTTAACTAGCATGATATGTCACTTCTGAGTTCAAGCTGGCATTACAGGAGACACTTCCCATTCTATCCAAACTGCAGCTATGCATTTTACTCAGAGTAGGTTTCAGGCCCCTAAAGGACAAGATGTTAATGTTGATTCTGGCTGATCATGCTGAAATGAAGATCTCTGTCTCTCAAAAGCCTTCACGTAAGAATTAAATTTTGGTCTTGAAGATTTTTTGGAGAGCACATCAGTCACTCAATATTCTGGACATGTACCACAAGCTGGACTTAAAATGCACATCAAGCATACATCAATAAACCTTAAGTTTCCCAGAGGTGTATTTAATAGTCATTCTTTGACTGCTGAGTTAGAAAGTAAGGGAATTCTCATGATGATTTAGATGGTCAGTCTGCTTTTTCATAAGTCAGGGAAGCAAAAGTTTGCTGAG
Organism: Corythornis vintsioides; assembly: GCA_025447755.1. NCBI lineage: Eukaryota > Metazoa > Chordata > Aves > Coraciiformes > Alcedinidae > Corythornis > Corythornis vintsioides. The sequence continues at coordinate 33,189 of JAOEGS010012124.1, read as the reverse complement.
TAGCAGGGAATTCTTCAAGTTTTAGTGTCCATCCTTTTCCCTTAACTGTTTGCTATCTCTTAAAGCAGAGGTCAGGAGCACTCTTAATGTGCATTCTGGTACAGTAAATGGTATGGATGCAATCCCTTCAAGAGACAGGGAAAACAATTTCTCAGTGAATTGTGGTTTCTGACTAGTGAAAAGGGAATGAGTGCACTCCCTAATGCACTTTCAGGATTGACTGTAGACACAGGCAGTGAGGGAACATCAGGGAATTTTTAGGATTTGCATTATGCGATCAAGTGCTTTTCATAGCCCTACGCCTTGGCTTTTAGATGATGCATTATCCCTCAAAACCCCTTAAGAATCACATCCTTTTTCCCTTTCTTACTGCTCAACTTAGCTATTAGTGCAGGAATAAAAATAAAAAGAACACCCCCTCCAAAAAAAAAAGAACCCACAAAACAAACAAGCAAACAAAAAACCCCAACAAAACAAAACACACACATATTGCATTGTGAAGTGATGGGATGAGATACTTCAGGCCTATCCAAACCAGTTTCTGTGTTTTCTTAATCTTAATTAGACTGGAATAATCCATTTTGGGTTTAAGGAGCCACCACTCTTCTCTGAATAACATGGCCACTCCTTTTTCTTTTTCTCACTAGGTAAACAGTAAGAACACAAAGCATATCTTTAGCCCAACTTTTATCCCAATCCAAACTATAAAGGTTTTCCTATTTTTCTTTCACATGAAGTTGTTGCTGCTTTTCTAGTGCTTAGGTACTGTGACACCCAAGTTTGAAATGCTCTCATTTCTCTTTCATACCTCTAATGTCTACATATATATGTATCAAATATTCATTCTAATGGATAAAAAGAGACACCTCTAGGACACTGTTATCTGCTTTGTTTTAGGTGCCTGTATCTGGATAAGTTGAATTTGCCCAAGAAGAACCTGTTTATCTATATAAGTTATGGACTCTAAAAAATAAAATCTGAAATGTAGATGTTTACACAGTAAACATCTGTATTTAGACAGATAAATCTGACCCCAAAATTTTCTCCCTCTTCTTCTTTGCATTAAACAGTATAATTTATTTAGTTACTTCCTGCCATTAAGCTGTTTTGATACCAGAAAAAAAAACCCATTGTTAACATGCATATATTATGATGTGGAACAATGAAACAGTACTTCTACATGAATCATAACTATTTTCTTTGTGTGAAAGAAGTACAAATATTAAATATGATGCCATTAAATATGATACACTTGAGTAACTACTTCTATGCCCTTCATGCTATGCAGACTGCTTCTGGGGACTCTCACACTTCTCTGTGCCTAACAGTGGAATATAGACTGGAAGATGCTGAGTAGAGCAGAAGGATTATATATATACTTTCATATATCTTCCTATCCATACTCCTGTTTTGTCTTCCAGTTCAGAGCAGATGGACATTGCTGATTGTGTAGCACGTGATCATCTGTAATTCCATATACTTCTTAGCAGAACTGGAATTTACTCTGTTGTTTCCTCTATTCAATGTAAGTATTAGGTTGCATTTCTCTTTTTTGTCTGGAAATGTTTCTTATCTCTTGATAGTGCCAGTTCTGAGAGTAATTTATGCACCTAAACAAAATCCAGACCACTACAAATACATTATCCTTTTTGAGACTCGTTGTTTATTTTCATTATTTTTTCTCTTGGTTTCTAATATGTTACTAATATGAAAAATGTTAATTTATATATTAACATATATAAACACATTATATAATGGCAGTAAATATTTTTAGTGGGGACTGATGCAAAAAGACAATTTAAAACTACCATTGGTTAGAAATTTGGTATCAAGCCAAGATTTTTCTTTGAACTTTTTTTGCATGACTATTATCATCATTGTAGGACGATTTAATGGTGCCTTTTCTCTCCCTTAATTGTTGCCTTTTACTCTTCTTTTTTTTTTTTTTTTTATAGTTTTGTATCTACACATCTGTGTTACACTTTTTAATTCTTCCTTAGTAACATGAGCTTAGTCCTACATTCTATATTCCTCATTCTTATGCCTGAATTATATGAAGGGTTCATGATTTAATCAAACTCATCTCTTGGTATTATTACTTTTTTTTTTTCCTCTGTAGTGAGATACTTCGGAATTATGGCTTTACTTTTATTTCTGTAAAGGTAACAGTTATCTTTAATGCCCTTGCTTTCGGTTACTGTCCCCAAAAAATATATCCTTCTACTTCTGTGAATTGATAAAACTCTTCATTCCTTTTTATATTTTTTCCTGCCCTAGAAGTAGTGAAGACTGCTATTTCAACTTAAGTCTTAACAAAGTTACCCTCCACAATGACAGTCTTCAACAATTCCTCTTTATTAGTTATAATCCTATCCAGAAATACCTTTCTCTCACTGATCCTTTTCCCTATAAGAAAAAAGTATTGTTAAAGCAAGAGTAGCAGAGTGCTGCATTCAGTCCAAGATGGATTTTTTTTTCCTTCATAATGAAACTTTGCAAGTACTTATATACGTGTAGAAAAGCCTTAAACAGAGAGCCAAATATACTGAAAATAAACAGACAACTATAAGAGAATGAAAAAGAATCCCCAATGCATTCATTTTTTTAAAAACTTGAGAAATTTGGAAGGATGTGACACATGACATTTAAGAGCTTGAGTTCCCAGTATTGAGTTATTAGTAACAAACATTTGAAAGATGAAGCAACGTTTTGTTAGTTCTGAAATGGGGAGGCAATATTTTTTAAAACAGAAAACATTTTTAATATATATTTGTTATCCTAAGAGGAAAATCTCAGATAGCTTCTGTTTGTTCATTCTTAAGAGAGTTTAGCTAAGTGCTTACCTTTCCATCACAGAACTTATTTCTTTGTCTTTTCTGGAAGATTATGTAGACTCATCTTAAACAGCATGAAAGAAAAAGTTAAACGCTTATCTTAAAATGTAATAGGATGATTTTATCTTTTCTAATGTGCACACAAATACAGAAACTTGATGGATTCCCAAGAAGTAGTACACCAACATGACAGATAATCTGTCAAATATTTCAGAAAATGCAATGAAGCAAACCGTGAAACTGTAATGTTTTTATTGCTAATAAAATACACATAAGGAAACTCATTAAAAGATCTGTTGTACATCTTGTGCATTTCTGACAGTCTCCTGAGCAGAGTCATTGGAAACTCATTTCCTCTTGCTGGATCAAGGACACTTCTCACTGAGCTAAGCCACCACCATCATTCCTTTCTCTGTTCCCTTTAACCCACGCCACCCTCTCCAATTTGTGGAGTTCCTGGAGTTCCTCTTGGTTTAGTACATTGTCTCCATCTTTTTTTTTTTTTTTTTTTTCTAATACCTCCTCAGAGCATTACTAAAAATATACTAGAATTGACAGTTTTATAACCTTACTGACATCTCTTTCTATGCACAGAAATCTGACAGTTCCAGTACTCATCTGGGTAGGAACAGTTCTGTAAAAAAGTGGAGTCAGAAGAACAACAGAGGTTTTGGGAGATTAAAGTTGAAGCAGAGAAAACTAAGGTAATGTAAGTGTTCTAGACAGATGCCTCTGAATTCTCTCCAAACAACCTTCCACTTGTGTAAGAGGGAACAGCTTTTTCCAAATGGAATAATATAAGGAAGCTCTTTTGCAGAAATATCAAAATATTTTCCTTTCTTCTTCCTGTATGTGCTTCTTTTTATTTCAGATTTTAAATCACTGGATAAATTATTCAAGTTATTTTAGTATTATCTGCCACTTAAGGATAAGTAACTAAGATTGATAGTTATGAAGTACGTTGTTGTTGTTACATTTTTATGTGTTAGGGAACAATGAATGAAAGCTTGTTAAAAATATTATCTTCTTTCTTCTCTCCATTCCTCCTCTGTTCCTTCTGCTTTTCTTTCCCCTATTCCTTCTGCTCTTCCTCTGTTTCACATGTGCTCACTTTATGTTAAAGTCTGTATCTTCCTGTCAGCATGAATCTACCATAATTTACAAGTGGTAACAGTAATGCAAGTGAACAAATATTCAACCATCTCATATGGCATAAATGTCAGAACGAAAATGCTTAGAAAATTGCATTCAACATACAAAATGCAAATGTAATATATAAAGTCCCATGTGGAAGATGAAAATGCTGAGCTCGATTCTTGCCCTTTACGTGCCTTTTACTTTGACTACTATTACTGAAAAGTTAAGTCATAAAGTCTCCTGAATCTCGTCTCACCTTCACTACACAGATAATGGTGAAGTACTGAAATAGCTGGTTTCTTTCAGAACAAAGAGAAAATAAAACTTCATCATAACTTGCTTTATCAGGACTACTTATTCTTCACATGCTTTAGCTTATATTGACTGGAAGAGAATACACTTCTTTTAGCTTTCTCCTGTCTTTAATTTATCTTAACTCTATAAACAGTTTCTCCTGCAAATAACCACTTGCAATGATAAATCTTTTATTTTTCTTGTGAAAGAAAAGTGATTTACCTTTCTTCTATACTATAAGCTCATGCTCACCTCCCCATCTACTATTATGATTTTCCAAAGTTCTTGGTAAATGCTTAGGCAGCTTTGTTTGTATTCTGAGTAAAAGATGGTCATGCAATATAAATTTATAACTTTTGTAGAATTCCCATTGGACTGCCACATTTTCAGTTACATTATACATTCATAAAACCTCATGGTTTAGACTTACTTATTTTAAATGTCCTCAGAACCTACTCAGATCAAACTTGGTTTTGTATTATATTTTTTTACCTTAGCAAGAGCAGTTCAACCATTGCAAAAAGTAATTCATGTTAAAAATATGGATATCTTAGTCCTTAACAGCTTTAATACTCTGTGGTTTGGCAGAGGCTTAGAATTGGCAGAGGGACTGCCATGTGTCAGAAGAGTGCTTATTATACTCTTCATGAAAATGTGCTCTGCTGTCTCTTCTGAAAAATTGCCAGTGCAGGAATCATTGATGGTAATTAGAAGCAACCTTCAAAGATTCTGTCCTCCCAGTAAGAGCCTGACTCAACCATAAAGTACCATCGCCAATGGCATGTTCTTTCCATCACAAGTTACAGCAGAAAAAGAAAGATCTTGGCCAACATCAACCACAGCCAGTGAGTGGGAAGTGAGCTAGGCTTATTTGTGGTTGTCTTTCATGATTGTGTAAAAGATCCTTCTGAAGGAGAGAGACATCAAAAAAGTATATAAAAAGGACAAAAGCCAGAATACAGGGAAAGAAAGAAATGGACTTAGCAAGACCATTAAGGTCTGTAGCTTCAGGAAGTGAGATAAATTGTGGACAACAGTTCTGAGCCTGGCAGCAAACCATGGAGCAGATAGAGAGGCAAGGGGGATTTCAATGGACAAATGCAAGAAGGAGGGTAGACTGTTTGTTGAAGCACGCAGGGTAATACCAGGAAGCTGAAACTGTTTTAACAAATCAGTTGCATGACAGACTTCTGCAAGGAAGAGAGCAAAAAGAGAGAAAGACCTTAAGGGTGAGACATTAATGAGAAAAAAACTAATTCATGAGACTACCTGATGTGTTGCTAAGGAAATAGTTTGGTTAAAGCCATTGGAAAGAGGATCTTGAAGGACATGTGTAAATACATATATGGGAAAAAGAAACACTACTGAAACAGGGCACCACAAACATCCAGGTACCTTATTTGGCTCCCTGCATACTGGAAGAGTAGGCACAGACTTCTTTTGTGCAGGAACCTCAACATCCCTGTATGTTGCAGTCTCCAGACACTTACCTCAGAGCAGTGGATTACATTTGGCATTAAGATGGTCAAACATTAGTTTTTGTAATGATCTTTCTCCAGTCTTCCCACCAGAGCAACTGTCTATTTTGCTTTTTCCTGTATTCATATCCTCCACATCAGTGCAACCATCTGGCAAGTTGGAAAGCCAGTGTATTGTAATGGACAAATCTGGATTCATTATGAATTCAGAACAGAGTGCTTGTTCTGGGGATAATAGATCTAAGTTCACCCTGTGTGGTACAGCAGGAATAAAAGACAGAGTTAGTGTAAAGTCGTAGGACAATGTATACATAGCCCTTATATGAACTCCTTGTAAATGATTTTGTGCTGTGTAAAAAATAAAAATGTCTCTCTGTTTGATGAGAAGTCATTATGTGAGCAAAAATAATTACAGCATGATAACTCAAAGTTTCATTGCTTTCCAAGCCCAGAAAATATTGACCACATTTAAACAGAAGTTCATAATTAAGTGTTCTGTTCTGAAGATGTGGCCCTCAGTGTCTTAACAGTTATGAACAGGATTCACAGTCCACATTAGATCAAAGAGAAGGATGCTTATGCCAACCAGATGGACCTGAAAAAAAAAAAAAAAAAAAGAAAAAGAAAATTTGCCTAAAAATCAGGTTTTCTCCTTGATATAGCCCACCTACAATCCTTTCTGAAAGGCACACCTCTATCTCCCAGCTCCCTGCCCTCATAGCAAGTAGCTGTCTCTGTGACTTTAAAATGTTTCTCAAGAAAGGCAGTAGCCCTAATGAAAATATCCAGCTGGATGGAGATAGTCCCAAGGATCTCAGCTGACCTGCAGATTATATGACCAGGTTAAATTCAACTCCTCAGACATAGCCTGAAATTCCTTATTTAATATTTCAGTTGTTTCTAGAGAAGCCTTTTAAAACAAATACAGTTAATAAATTTAAAATTGCAAATGTGTCTTTTTCCTTGACTTGAAGATGACTGGCTGGAGTATCACTACACCTTAAAAACAAACAAACAAACAAGCAAACAAACAAACAAATCAAACATAAGCTATTCTGGACACAGACTGAGAGAATCAAAGAATCACAGAATTTCCTAGATTGGAACAGACCTTTAAGATCATCTAGTACAATCATTAACCTAACACTGAGAAGACCTTGACTATAAACCATATTCCTCAGCACTATGTCTACACGACTCTTAAATACTTCCAGGAATCAGGTTTCAACTACTTCCCTGGGCAAGAAATTCCAATACCTGATAACATATTCAGTAAATAAATTTTTCCTCATAACCAAGTGAAACTTCCCTTGGCACAACTTAAGGCCATTTCCTTTTGTTCTATCTCTTTTTACCTGTGAGAACAGACAGATCTCACCACCTCAGCTTCCTTTCAGGTAGGTGTAGAGAGTGAGAAGGTCTCCCCACAGTCTCCTTTTCTCCAGGCTAAGCAACTCTAACTCACTCATCTACTCCTCATAAGATGTGTTCAGTCCCTTTACGAGCTTTTCTTTTTTTTTTTTTTTTTCCTTTCTTTGGACATACTCAGTGTCCTTCTTGTAGTGAGGAGCTCAAAACTGAACACAGTACTCAAAATGCCAGGATGTCATAGGACTTCTTGGCCACCTGGGCATACTGCTTGCTCATGTTCAGCCAGTTGTCAATCAACACCTCCAGGTCTCTCTCTGCTGAGCAGCTTTCCAGCTACTTCTCCTGAGGCCTGTAGCACTGCTGGGGATTGTTGTTGCCAATGCTTGTTTTTTTGATTGCTGTTGCCAAAGTGCAGAATGCAACATTTGGCCTTATTGAAACTCATACAGTTGGCCTTGGCCCATCAATCTAATCTATGCAGAGCCCTCTGCAGACTCTCCCTCCCTTGAGTGGATCAACATTTCCACCCAGCTTGGTGTCATCTGCAAATTTACCAAGGGTGCACTCAAACCCTGATGACTACAAGGAGATTGTTTGTGAAACCAGAAACCAGGCTAGAAAAGCTAAAGCCCTGATGGGGTAAAACCTGGACAGGGACAAAAAAAGATTCTACAGGTATGTCAGAGAAAAAAAAGAAAAACAAGAGAGAATGTGGGGCCTCTCCAGAGGGATGCAGGTGACCAGATTATCAAGGATATGAAGAAGGTGTAAATATTCAACAATTAATTCCATTGGGTACCATAGACATTTGAGTGGTATGGCAAATAGTGGACCATCTCTTACTGCATTGCAGGGGGATCATTCTGCTTCCAGTCTCTGTCTTCTAGTTTAAGGTACTGGATTCCCAGATTAAAACTGGTCCTATTACTAAAGACTTAGTCAAAGGCAGCCTTTTCTTCATCCCTAGTTACCATGTTTCTTCCTGCATCTAATAAAAGATAGAGGCTCTCCCTGGCCCTTCTTTAACTGCTAATGTATTTATAGAAAGATTTTTTTGTTGTCTTTTACAGCCAAAGACAGAATAATTTCTAGCTGGGCTTTTGACTTCATAATTTTCTCCCTGCATAGCTTCACTACATCTTTGTAGTCATTGCATGTGGTCTGACCCTAGAGAGCAGTAGGGAAAGTTTTCCCTGAAATAGCCAATTTAAACTCTTATGCAGGTGTGAAAATTAGACGTTATATCTGAAACTGTTTTGCAGCCTTAACTATTGTGTTTGTTACATAGAACAAATGTGTTAAGATTATGTATTGTAATTTGGTACATTTTATTGAACTATTAGATAGCTCAACTAATCCCTGCAGTTCTAATATGAAGAATTTCCACATAAGAAAGCAGAAAAAGGTCCTTAAGTTTTCATATTATTTTCATTTTTAGGTGTATATTTTTAGGAAAGAATTTCAATATTCATCAGGACTTTAGTTCACATAATGAATCTAATAAGGAAAAGTGATTATTATCTTATCTTGAACATTATGAAAAACGGAACTCTTCAAAATCACCAATAGGTATTTAGCTACATACCAAAAAGCAGTTTTAAGAATTCCAGAAGTGATAAAACTGTTGCAACAAGAACAAAATGTGTTGATTAGTGATATTCTGTTTCTTATTTGTTGTGTCTTTCCAGGAAAAGTATGGTAACCAGAATTCAATGGTATTTTAAAACCTCTACTGTGTCCATATCCAGTAATATTATCTTGTTTCTCTTTAAAGTGATGTCACTAGAAATACTATTTCTACAAATAGAACCATGTATATCTTTTCTTTGGTTCTTCCTTCTTTGGTACCAAAAGACTCTTGTTAAATAATGTCATTGTTTAGTAGCACAGTTTTAAACAATGTCTTTTGAAACCTGGAAAGTTATTGTTATTACTCAGCCAGGGAGAGCTTCTTCATACCAATGTGACATAGACTGTAGCCTGAACAACTTGTTTCTGCAGTGTTGTTGTTGCTATGGGAACAGATGTGAAATGCTTACTGCTGTACTATAACACAATTAAGCATATTATGGCCTCTTTAATTGCATTCTTTAGGAGTCACCAGAAACAAAGGAGTGTATCAGTCTGGGTGCACTCTCACTTATTTTCAAATGACAATTTTGAATTAATACTGCAGGATATTCTTTCACCTATTTTAACTGCTTCTTTCTCCTGAAGTTCTCACACCAAAAGAGAAGATACATCTGCCTCCTAAAGATATCCAAAAAATTACTGAATTTAAAATATGGAAAGACAAAAAATTGTGTTTAGGGTGTTTCTGAGACAGTTTAGTAGATCTTAGCAATTCCAAGATATTAACAGTTGGAACTGTGATTATTGTGTATTAACAGTGATAACACCTCATATTTAGAGTTACTACCAGGGATGGAATGCAAACCAAGACCATTGCTAGAATCTGTGTATTGTACTGAGGGGTGCAGAAAAGTGAAAGACCACACCTGTGGGGAGGAGCGGACAGGACAGGTGACCCCAAATTAACCAACAAGGATATTCCATCCCACATATATCATATCCAGTATATAAGGCTCGGGGATCCGGAGGTTCACTCTCACTTCTGGTCTCTCCCTTTTTTTTGGCTCTCTCTTGTTTGTTTTTTTTTTTTTTTTTTTTTGCTCCTGAGACCCATTGCCAGAGTCCAGCTCCTTCACAGCATCAGTGAGGGTGACGGAATTATCATCAGGGGGGTTGGGTTCGGTACTGCCTTTGTACATATTTGTATGTATTTCATTTTCATTTTTTCATTAAATTGTTCTAGTTTCCTTTTTCAAATCACTAAGTCTCTCTCCCTTATTCCTTTTCTCTCTCCCTCTTTGGGGAGGGAGGAGGGGTTAAAAGAGAGCATCTGTTATTGGTCTGGGCTAAACCGTGACACAGGGAAGAGGAAAAATTAAATCCAACCAAAACAAAACAAAAAACCCCAAACCACCAAAAACCAACACAATATTTGATATAGAGAAACATAGCTTGTGAAGACACACAAACAAACAAAAAAAAAAGACATTTCCAACGCTTCACTAAGCCTAAATTATTGTATTATGCTTTAAGTAGTGCTAACCTCTGTCTCATAAATAATTCTGTCCCTAATCTGTTCCTTTTGGTACCTAGGTCTTCCCACATTCTGCTAATTAAACCCACTAGAAGTGATACTGTGTTATACTGTACTAAGTACAACTTCAAAACAAAACTTGTATCTTTAGCAAATTCCTCATTGAGTTTTATTAGTCCAATTGAAATTCAAATCCCCTTTGAAACACAAAATTTTGTAAATATCCTGAAAACATAAAGATTTGTTATACTTGCTAAATAGGAATACAGTATTTTCCAGAGCTCAGATGAAAACACTCTCTACCTATTACAATCTACATTCCTTAATTTTGCCAGAAAATTTAAAGGGAAGTGGTTAAATCACTAATGTGAACATTCTGACACCTTTCTCAGGGTTACAACTTTCAGTCTTTTAAGAACCACCATATAAAGCTGCCCCAACCTGAAGGTCACATAATGCTTTGCACACCAAAGCATTAGGACAGTATGGCAGTGTGCCAGGAATTTACACACTAGATGGGTTGCCATGGACACAATACCTAAGCTTGAGACTTTGTTTAACACACAGGAATTCTCTTCATTATTTGAGCCATGCCCATCTGATCCATAGTACACTGCTGCCTCAATACCACCAGATGCTACTATTTGAAAGGAACCTGCTTTAATATTACCCCCTTGAGTTCCATACTCGTATTTTATGCACAAGTTACATTAGCAATAGACATAAGACTCTCTGCAATTTGCTTACTCCCTGCAGATGACTGAAAAAAAAAACCAAACCAAAGGTTTAGGTATTCATCCTCTCCCGTGGTCTAGGTGAAAGAGGTAAAGAAGTACAGTATCATGAGGATGTCTGATACCTGCTGAATGGAGGTAATAAAATAAAATACATGAATTCTGCCAGCTGAAGAGAGGTTTTCAGCTTTGAAACCCTGTATTGAACTGGGGCATACATTCATGAAGAATACTAAATAATGCAGCCAACAGGAGGACCTTTTAGGGGTAGAAGAGCAAGGAGTAGCTGGAATAAACACTTTGAACTGACCATACAAAAATAGCTGAACTGTCAAGCAGATTGGCCTATGATGGAGATCAGAGACAAGTCAGGGACAGGAGGTTTAAACTGCTGCCAAAAAGTGGAAATACCTGAGAAACAAAGACAGCTGTGGTGTGATCTAAACACCATGATTTTGAATGTTCAAATAATGATGCCTGTTGTTCAAAATATTATTAATAGTACCTTTATTGCCATAATCAATGGTATTGATCATTACAATTTAAAAATGCCTGTTTGCTTCTCTAACCTTGAAATCCATCTGAGACCTGGACTGTTCGCATCAGGAGCAGTCAGCTGAACTGACATTTCACACATTCACTGGATGAGCTAACAGAAGCAAGGTAGAAGCTGTAGCCAAAGAGACTGGATGTCTACAGGTAAGGAGGCAGTAGCTATTGTTCCAAGGCACAGGGACAAAAGCTGTGCTGTGATTTGTCAGCATTATTCCAGTTCCGCACGCAGTAAACATTCAGTATGTTTTTCATTGTCTACTAACCTCAATGTCTGCATGAAATCTGTGATTAAGTCTCCTCAAAGGCTCACAAAAGGTTGGGTGCTACTATGATGTCAATCACCTGGACAGTTTTCTGCTCGTGAGTCTCTTTGAGGAATGCATTGATTACACCCATTGATCAGAAGATCAGTGCAAATTTCAGACTAACATTTGAACTAGAATGTAGAAAACTACAGAGGGGACAGCAGAAGATTTCAATCTCAGATTATCAATGAAGCTTTAATTTACATCACAACAGTTTTTCAGCAATGTTTCTTGTGCATTTCAGTGGAATAACTGCAAATTGGTAGGCCATCTGCTAAGATGAGAAATCACATAGAATTGGGAAAGAAAAATTAATAGTAATAAATTATTTCTATATATTTGTTATTTCTGAATGGATATATTATTAATTTATATTTATTATTTTATTTTCTTGCATTTGGGAACAATGCAATGATCCTCTTATAGAAGGACAGCTATTTCAACTGGTACATGACATAGGTTTAAAGGTGATAGGGTGGGAAAAACCCACAAAAGGTCAATAAGCTACTAAATCCATATGGAAAACTCCTCTGGCTACCTGAATCTGCTCTAGGTGACTAGAGTAAGCTGCTAGGCAACTGGATCTAGATGGCCCTCCTTGTACAGGGTGGTTGGACTAGATGACATCCAGAGATCCCTTTCAACCTTAACCATTCTGTGATTCTGTAATCCAGAATGTATATTTCAAAAACTCACATTTAACTGCTGTAATTGACTTCCCCTGAGTAGGGACTTCTTTTAGATATTACCACAACTATATACGGGCATCATTGAAAAGTTATTTGTTCCTTGTTTCCACATTATCTGCTAGGCTATGTTCAGTGGGCATTCATAGGACATTTCTTGGCTAACACAAAGTATGTTACTGTTACAAGAGGATATGCTTTTTTCTCCAGTTTTGTAATGAAATAAAGGCCTTCTCCAGATTTCGGGGATGTCCCATGTAAAAAGATATCCCATCTCTCTCTCCCATATCCATGGCAGTGTTGTTAACACCAGGTTTCTTTCTGTTCTGCAGACTGGTGAAGCAAGAGCAATACTACAGTCCCTTCTGGCTTAGCTATTTCGCTCAGTAGAAAATGATTATATGTTCAGTATTCAATATTTAAGCACGACTTCACAGGCTAGTGGATAGGGAAAGAATCTTTGATTATCTGCTCTACTGAATACTTAATATAGAGTAGTGATCATTTACTGGCATCTAGTCTCTTTGTTCAAAGGACTATGCTGTACACTGGAAGGAAGTTGTTTATGCTTGCTGGTCCAACAAAAATGTATGTATTTCACAGGAGAAAAAGTAGTAATGGAAAAATATTTCTTATCAGCTATTGTTGCATTGTGTGGAAGTTTTGAGGGAAAAGATGAGAAAAGGGAGGACAGAAAACCAAATTGTTATTCTTCTAGCCACTTCTGTCAGAGATGCTGGAATAAGCAGTCAGATATCAGGAGCCAGTGTATAGAAATATTATCCTGTAATGGGGACTGAACTCTCAGGGTTCAAACCCTGTTTTCATTGTTTTTTATTAGTACTTCTATGTCTGCTTTTGCTACCCACTGTATTTTATGGATCTTATAATCAGAATTGAGCTTCTGCTTCTGATATTTACATTAATTATTTGAATCTAGTTTTCCAGGTATTTATGGGAAGCCTAAACACTGGATCTCGGATGGGAAATTCCACCATGTATCAAAATGCTTTCAAGAGTGAGTACAATGCTACCCATTGCAATATTTAAATCTTTTCATGGATCTAATCCTAAATTACTACTGCTCTAAAGAAAGAGTATAATTTACAGGAAAATGGGAATATGTGAGATGAGGAAGATATTTTATTTCACTTTCTCATTCATTTGTAAAATAGAAGGGTCAAAAATATCTTGATCTGTCTCTACGCACTATGAAAAATAAAGAATAGACTCAGACTTTTTCCTTTATCAGGTAATTTTATCTCCCTAGACTAAAGTATTGGCCTTCTTCTGTAATTCAAGACTTTAGTCCAAGTATGCACTTGCTTTCTGTATGTACACTTTGGATTACACCTGCTGATCCTATCTGTAGCCATTTATTTCACAGTTCTGGTTGTGTCTCTTTAGGATTACCAGAAAGATCAATGCAGGGGATGTGGTGAAAAGTAAAAATAGTATTTTTATTAGTTATTTATTATTTATCATATTATAAGTTAATATCAACTAACTATAACTATAAAGTTTATATCAACTAACTTTGGCTCTGAGGCTTAAAGAAAACCCATACACTTCAGTTGTTTCCATTCAAGACATTCAAACACCAGTGGATATTATTCAAAACAGATGTTCTTTACATTTTTAGTATAAAGAACAACAGTAATTTGGGAAACCATAAAAAGAAAATGGGTGTATTCTGCCACCAGACATTATAGATTACTTTTATTTTATTGAAATAAATGTTTAGTTATTGTGATACTTCAAATAAAATGGACACCCAATACTGATGTAAAATAGAACAATGGCATTTATCCAGTTTGCTTTTCCATTTTCTTTCTTTCTTCCTTATTTTTTTCTCTGCTACAGTTGAAGAAGTCAATGCTTCTATAAAATGCAGAACACAATAATTTCTTTCATGCAGAGGCTTTGTTTGTTTCCTTGCTAACAGCTCACATAATTTCACATTTGGGTTTTATTTTCTATTTAAAATAATTATGTAGAGATTAATTTATATAGCCATATCAATGGAGAAATCTAAGGTAAATATTTTGATTTGCATATTGTATGATCATGTTCTTTAAATATCCATTTATCTTTTTATTGTCACTGCCTGAATCTAAAATCCATATTACAAAGTTCAGTGTTAAACATCATCCTCAGAATCTGCTTGCTGTAAGATCATTAGGTTGTGACTATGAAGAGATTAATTGCCACTTCTCTTGTTAGGACACAAATAGTCTGATCAAGCACATACTTAGAAAGCATGTGAAACACTTCACTGCTCTTACCTTGTATATATGTCTCATTTATCCATCACAACTGACATATGCAGAGAAAAGGAAAAGGAAGCAATGACCTGCTGGAGATTCAGGAGGAAGGCACTTGAAAAGACATACTCTTATACTCTTTCCTGCACTGCAGAAGACAATAATTTTCATTTATTTTTATTGCTGATCATGGTCTATGTTATTACTGTGCCAGTGTCACATTTTCTATATGTGTTCCTATGCAGTGATGATTGCTCAAATCTTTCACTTTTTTTTTTTTTCTAAAGAACACCTTTAGTTTACCACAAACATTTCATTAAAATTAATTAATGGTTAATCAATTGAAAAACCTGACTCATTTCCAGTGTGAAAGCACAAAAGGAAAAACTGTAAGGTATAACAGCATTATCCTGTTATCAGAAGATGCGAAGATGAGGAAAGGGAAGGGATTAGTATTTTCCTGGTATCATTATCTTGTTTGGAGCCTGTCAAGGTTCGGAGAGTTCCAGGGAGGGCAGAGATGCTGGACAGTATTGCACTGGGACTCCTGCCAGTGACCAAAGGAAAAAGTCACTAGAAGGGACAATCAATGAGTCTGGTTTACAGGTGTCTCAAGTTTGACTAGCAACACAGACACACTTCTGGAGTGTGTTTTTCAGCAGGAGGCTGGAAGTCATTCAACTGAAAAAAATCCTTAGCAAAGACGAGTGCATACTTCTTTCACATTCCCAAAAAGTAACTGGGGTGAGACCTGAGTGAAACAGGTCTTTGAAGACACTCTACCTCAGGTGAAGAATCTATAATTCTGTGCTTCCAAAACTCATTAATGTAAATACATGATGTGGAAGTTATGACAGCAGGAACAGATAATGGGGTCTTTTTATTACAATGTCCATGAGTAGGTGTATTTTACCCAAGCTTGACTTACCTACATTTTTTACAATTGAACGTTATCCTTGGCTTCCTTTGTACTCAGCAAAGAGGAATTCCTGCTTCTAAGCTGATATTCACCTCACCCTAAATTAAACATGTAAAACGTATCCTAAATTAGGACCCTAGAAAAGTTTAATTCTAGGCACTGATTGCCTCACATGTAAAAGTGTATGTGATGTCTGTGGTGTCTGAGGTAGCCTTGTCTTTGATGATCTGGACATACACTTCAGTGTTGATTTGATATGTACTTTTTAATATGAACTCTAGTTTGAGAAGCATGCTTATCTACATATTCAGATTAATTAAATCCCGTGCAAGTGTCTAGCTAGTGTTTAAGTATGCTAATCATGACAACTACTTGATCATCATTCCTATTTATCCACTACAGTTTTGTGTATTTCTTTCTTACCTTCAGATAATCACTGCAGAAACTCACTCACTTTATTGCTCAGTTGCTTTCAAGTGTCCTCCCTGGAAGCCTCTTGCCTGTGTGTTGCATGCAGATGCTTCGGCTCTTATCTCAGTCTGTTCCTACTTCTTCCTTGACTCTTCATCTCTCCTTGGGTTTTTTGGATGAACTGACAGCTGTTGCTTGATCTAAGGCAAAACAGACACTTGTGAATTCCTCTCATTCTTAATCTTTACAAGTTACACAACCAATAAAATTGTTTCTAGTGCATGAAACTTGAGCAGTGAAGGTAAACAGATGTTCCCCACAGGAAATCACAAAAACAGTGGAGGTGACAATATGATTACATGAGTTTTATGTAAAGTGTGATTCAGCTAGCCTTAGCACATTGGTATAAATTGATGCAAGTGTGGGCACTAACAGACTAATACTTTTTTTCTACAACATCATCAGCTGTTCTGGAAAACAACTAAAAAAAGGGAAATAATCCCCCCATAAAATTTTCTGATTTTACAGTGTCCCTTTTGTTGAAAAAAACCACCATGATCCTGAAGAAAGAATTTTCATGTCAACTTTCAGTTTGTCCAAGTGAAAGTTTTATTTATTAATTATAAGCACACAAAATTAGGGAATTAAAATGTAAAACATGATAAGATCCTTAGCTACTGAGGTACAAATGACAGTAGCTTAATAAGTTAAGACATTTTACAATTTTTGTCTAACAAAATCAAGCAGATATTGTGGAGGTCTCTATGGAACAGGTGAAAACTCAGCAATTCCTGTCTGCAACTTAAAATAAGATTTCCTAATGCTGTGATATGAAGTAGAGAAAGTAATTGAATTTGTAAAATAGTACATTTCTAAATGTTTTAAAACTCTTCAGAATTAAAACAGACATAGGGTTTTAATCTGACCATTCATTTGTTTAGCCTATGAAGTCCTTATGACCGTGTGAAACACTATGTAGCACTAGCAATTGAAATTAAAGATTTTCATATCTCAAGGGAATGACTCATTTATCTAATTCAGCTTTATAATTTTAAAAATGTCTTGTTTATTTAGGAAATGCTGGTACTTGATCCTTATCTCATTGGATAGATTAAGGTTTAGTAGTGATGATACAGATTAAGTGTATTTAAAGATTCTGAAAGCATATGCTTCTAGTACACTAATGAAAGTAATTAAGGTATATGGAGAGTTGTCTATAAAAACAGTTGAAGAGTATTTGCTGTACTGAGATTTTTTATTATCTTGTTTGGTTTAAATTCTAGTGTACAACATGATACATTGAAGGATGTGCAAAACATCTATACAGTATTTTACATTTTGATGTAGTCAGTGAAAAAGTAGACTATAGAGTGTAGTAATGTGGACCCCCAAGGACCTAATTTTAAATTCTCCAGTAGTCAAATGTCCTGTAGCCTAAGCTTATCTTTATAGCCTTTTTGCAGTTCCAGTCTTGTCATCCTTAAGAAAGAATCCGGAGACTGAACCATGGAAACTTAAAAGCCCTGTGTCCTCACTGTATCATGAGAGGAGGCAAGGTCCTTGGCATGTGGCATTAGAAAAATGGTGGTTCCACTGGTCACATTGTACCTTTTCTCAAAACAACAACTAAAAATCTCAGTGTCCTCGTTAGCTAAACTGCATGTGAGTTTTAACTATTCTATTAACAAATGCCCATTCATTAGT
This sequence comes from Corythornis vintsioides, assembly GCA_025447755.1. NCBI lineage: Eukaryota > Metazoa > Chordata > Aves > Coraciiformes > Alcedinidae > Corythornis > Corythornis vintsioides. The sequence goes on along the minus strand of JAOEGS010012124.1, from coordinate 15,391 downwards.
GTCTTGCTGTTGTTAAACTGACAAACATAGATCATACAGGCTCTTTCTCTCCCTTCACTGCATTAATTTTATGTATAGTATGACCTTCCTAAACCAGAAAGTCAGAGTAGAAAGCAGTAAAGAAAAAGTACTAATCTCAAAACTGGGCTGCTAGATTTCTGCCTGGGAAATCCTGAGTATAAATATTAGTATACAGTCTGAGAAACAAGAGAAACTGATGTAACCCTGAAAAAAAAATTAAATACATTTATTCTGAAGAGATGTTTTGTTAATTATATATGTAAACTATTTGGATGACCTGTTAACAAAGGATTAATTATTACACTGAGAAACTATTTTCCTACCCATTTTCTTATATTCTGTATATTGTCTGAGCATGGTGTCAGATTTTTCCCAAGATACTGCCAGAGAGAAGTGTGACATTAAAACCTTCTCCATCCAGAAAAGCATTCTACAGCATTAGCTACACCTAAATTCATCCAAATGTTTCTGAGTGTGGTAATTAGCATAATTTATGGCTAGTAGACAACAGTGTTAGCATGTGAGCTTTTGTTAACCCTATAAAGAAAGTGTTGCTCAGTTATAGGAATAGAGTACTATAAGTATAAACAATATGAGCAAGCCATGAAGGTGTAGAGAACCACAGAGTATGAGAGCCATTTCTGGTGGCACACAGCTGACAGTCATAGAGAGACTGTGTCTTCTTTCCTGTAGGGCAGGGAAGTAATTACATTTGTAAAATGGCATAGATTTATGATTGAAGTATGTTGGTATCCAAGCTTATTTTATTCTTTTCACTGTCATTTTTTTTTGCATGGCAAAAAAGAGTCATCATGGATTAACAAGTGCTTACTTATTTACTTAGATCATCGGTCCTTTTACTTTTTTTCCAACATGTTTCTATGTAGTTGATTTCTTCTTCTATTTACACTTCTTAACGGTGTAAATAATTAAGTGCTATGTTTGATAAACAAGTAGATGTTTTCAGTGTCCTGAAGCAGTGTGTCTGGATGAAAGGAGAGGAATATCTTGTCTGCTTCTCCTAAGGCCTTTAAGGACTAGGCAGTCAACATAGCCTTATCTCTTTAGTGAACAGGTAAATAATTTCAACATTTCTGGAAAGCATAAATAATAATGCTCAAAGGCATGCTTTACTCAACCCACCTGCAATGTGGGAAGTGGAGGGAGATAGTATAAATGCATCAGATCTCAGAGAATTGAAGGTTGCAGAACTAAAAGCTGTATCTTTGGCAAAGTAATAAAACAGTTTGTGGCTTTGGGGGATTTGAGGAAGTTAAAAGTGAGATTTTAGCATGTTTTCCTAGCTCAGTATGTGTTGTTATTGTTCTGTTAAGCATTGACTGTATTATCTGAGCAACAGACCACAGAGATTTCCTCCTTCAGGCACTGTCAGAGTGGTCAAAAGGGTTGATGTTCAAAAGCAGTTGAAGTTTTGCTTGACCTTGTGTACAAGCCCACTGACTTAATTTCCTTTAATGGTTCTCATTTGAATTTGATAGCTGCATGCCCATATAAACTACCTATCTGCACAAGCAACAGACTCATTGATTTTGCAGAGATATAAGATAAAATGTTTGGAAATCTTCCTTCTTCATACATAAGAGACACATGCTTCAGGGGAGAAATCCTATTCTGTCTCTGCCCTTCTGTACATAGTCAGTGAGAATAACTAAGAGTATCACTTTTGCATGAGTCAGTTTTATACTCTCCATAAGCATTAAATTCAAGCATGCTATTCTTTTATGGAATCACAAAGGATGATCTTTATTATAGTATTTTAAATCTTCATTCAAACATGCTAATTCTAAGCTATTTGTGAATACTGTATTATGTATTGAAAATCGTTCAGAAAGAATGTATTGTCACTCTACTGCTTTTGCTATGCATAAGATGCATTTTAAAGCAAGACACTCCTAAGATTAAAGCTCATAGAAAAAAAATAACAGAATTCAAAATGATCAGAAAAAAAAAAAAAGTTGTTGCATTCAATTTTCATGCATAGTTTCTTCCTCCATAAATCATGACACATTTTCTGTTCTAGATATAAAAATACTGTGTACATGGAGATTACATATTTTAAAACCATAGTTCCTACTTTACTGTTGTAGTTATTAGTGCATGGCACAAACATTTTTAGAAAAGCTAATAATTTAAAATAAAAATTCTATGCACAGTCCTATAATCAGCCAGTCAATAAATATGCATCTTATATTTCCTTGTTATTGCAGCAAGAGAAATAAAGGAGAAAGCCAACCACAATCAATAGCTAATTTCAGTAAGAAGAATAGACACTATTCTGGTATCTGTATGGCGTGGTGTGCTCGCTTTGGATGAATCACCACATTGGAATTTATCGTATAACAATTGGCTGAACAGACTAAGTTAGTGAAAAGAGAAGTATAGGAGAGTTTAATTATTTTTGGAACTCAGAGTACATGATGTAATATGTAAATACCACAACTTAGACAGAGAAGCTTAGAGAAACAGCAAAATAATATAGGACCTCAGAAATTTTTGATATAAAGACAGTTGCAAGAAGAAGGTGAGGGCTGTCATTTCTTGCTTCAATTGGTTATGATGTAGCAGATTCATATAATTAAACTAATAAATTAGTAGATTCAATCAAACAATGATGCTAACAAATAAAATTTTCTATATGTTTTGATATATTTCTTGATTTGCATTATTTCAATCTTCATAAAACATGTTTACATTCTGATACTATAACTTCAAACTCCTCTTAGTGTCCTGCAGAACTTAGAAGAGGAATATATGCAGATGTTCATTTTATTAAAATAGAAGTAGCTTATTTTACTCATGTACATTCTTGAGTTATATATATTTACAAAGATAACTGTGCTAAAGAAGCATACAGCTAAAGATCAGAAATTCATCAACATTACAAACATAGTGATTGATTCTCTGCTCAGACCAGTTTTAAAATGAATATAAATTGAGAAAAACACAAGTAGCACAACAGGAGGTCTCAAATACAAGTTAAATTATAAATAAATACCGAGGGTTTAAAAAGTCCATTTTCTCATTCTCTCTCTGAAATAGATCTATTGGAAATACAGATAGCAATTGCAGTTCTCAATCAAAAATCTCTGCTCAGAGCTTTTATTGATCCTAATTTGTAGAGTGTTCTTTGAAGGCTAAAAAAGACATTGAAAAGTTGTACTTCAGCTAAAATTAAGCAATCTGATTTGTTTATTTGTCATTCATCTGCGTCCATAACGATAACCACTCTGATGTAGGGATTAAAAAAAAAATAAATTTGTTTTTTATGCCCAGAAGGCTAACATTTGAAAAGGCAAATCCACAAACAGAACCCAAGTTCTGGACAAGTTCTAAAAGGAAAGAGTTAATGAAAATATTCCCAGAAATCCAAGAAGCAAAGAGGCAGTTTTGGCATTGTCACCTGCCCCATCAGCCTGACACACATTGCATACTGAGCCTGAAGTCAAGGGCGTGTAAAGTAGCTCAATGCACTAAAGCTCACGTCACGGTGCTGGGCACACATTCAGATATCCTGCAGACACAGGCCACTTATATACCAGCAAATTAAACATGCCTGAGAATACCAAAGGCACTGAGATCATTTGCAGAACAGCTGGTATGTACACTAAGAAATTGCCAAGACTGGGTAGCTGAAGACACACTGTCCATTGGGTACTCTCCTGAGCTGCTCTGACTGACAGATCACGGGAGGGGGTTGTTGAGGGACGTCAGTATTGGAAACAGGGCAAGATTTTTTTAAGGAGAGTGCTGAAGGTTGCCTAGCAAGAGCAATCATGTTCCAATGCCCCAAAGAATGTTAGAACATACTAGAAATGACTAGTACAGATGCATCCAGGCACACAGACATAGGCAGTATTGCACAGACATAAAATCTTGAAATCTTTAACTGTCATAAATGGAAATGTTAACTGACCAATGACCCATTGGTCCCATGACCAATACCAGAAACTTCCACTGGCATTTTCCCTCTACCTTGCCATGTTTGTGTCTAGTATTTAGCAAGTATCTGATCACTTTACCATTCTTCCACTACTATTTACCTTTTTGCTGCTAAACTAATAGTTTTCCAAGTGATATAATTTCAGATGACTTACTGAAGTGTAAGCATATAAATTCCACAAGAATTACTATGTAATAGACTTGATAAACAGTAAGTGTAGTATGAAAATAAACTTTATTTCCTTTATCAGGAAAATTATTTACTTTTATATTAAAAGATATAAGCGTAATCTGGCACTATTTCCTTTTGGAAAACCCAGTTAGCATTTATAATTTGGAGTTTTGTATATAGGACAAATCAATAGTTAATCTCACTATCTGTGCAAAGGAAAGTTGTGATGGCATTATTGTTGTCTAGACAGCAACTCAGTTCTGGCTAGAGAACTGGAACAGAAAAAAACAGGTATAAAAAGCAAAGAGGAGGAAGAGACATGTCTTATTTTTTTTAGTAATTCTACACTTTATAAATAACCTTTCTTAGTAGATAATTGTAATCTTATAAGCATCTCATGCTTACATGCTGAGTGAAGGCAAGAAATTAAGAAAAAATAGCAAGAAGACAAATATTTATTTCATAAGAATATATGTAAAAGAAAATATAACCACATTATGAATTACTAATTTATTTAATATTTTAATCCTAGCTCAAAATAATACTTCAAAATGCAATTTAAGTGAAAAATAAATGGAGAAATGAAAAGGTTTCCAATTCTGTTTGTGTTAGAAAACATTCATGAATGATATTTATGATTTTTTCAAGTGGAAATGGTTGCCTGCATGAATTGAAATAGTGCTATTGAAGTCAGTAGATATTTTTTCTACACAGTAAATGATGAGGGTCAAAGATAGATCCTGAAGAAAAAACTACATTTTCTTGACATAAATATCTGTTAACTGTTTTACACTGTTCTGCTTTCTAATTTGATAATCCTTATTTGCTAGTTTGTTCTTTTTTTTTTTTTTTTCCTTTTTCATCTTCACCAAATAAGCTTTGTTTATGATTCAGTTTTATGAAGTAACCTTGAATTCACAATCATTTTCAATGGACTGACAATGTACTTGCAGATTCACCGAATCCTATTATATTCGCTCAACAATTCAAGTATTTTGACAAAACAAAGTACCTTAAGTGTGTGGATTTTTACCCTTTTTCTGGTAAGTGCTTTTCCATGTCATTTCACAAAATATCTCTGAAGTTACATATATATTTGCTAATTTAAAAAGTTATTAAATCCTTATGTGTATAAAGACACCTTTGGACACATGCCAATGAGCAGGTTCTCAGAGCCTCAAACTAAATCCTTAATCAAATCCTTAATCACACATCTATCAACTGGCAAATTAAGTGGTATTAGAGGCTTTTAAAATACGTGAGTCAAGGAACTGCAACATGCATGCAACATGAATACAACTTGCTCTGGGACCTGCTTTTTCATCTGTAGATGAGATTCAAAAGAAAATATCTTATTAAGGCAATGACACCTTTAAATTCTACCTTGTCTTTTTATAGTGACATTCGAGAGCATATTTGTTTATTTATATGGTCATATATACATTTTCTTATAATATTTGGGGAGAAGACCTTGAGTTATAAGAATGTGTGCAAAAGCTGATCAATGGCAAGGCTTGGTGCCCTCACAAAAGTCACTCAGAGTAGGGCTGCATAGCACCAATGTTGTTACTCTCATCATGCAGGTCTGGGCCAGGCTGTACTCCCTCCACACTTTTGTGCCAGTGCTCCTGACAGTCATACAACCCTGACTCCATTCTCCTACTTCTCATTCAACTGTTATAACTGGTAAAGCTGGTCAACAGCTGTTACTTCTTCCCTTCTCCCTTCTACATCATGCTCACATGCAGAATCTAACAAAATAAAGCATTTGCACAAAATATAAAGGACATCCTTCTATTCATGATTTTCAAGCATACATGTGCAGCAGGCTTCATAAGTGAACCCGACGAAAAAGAATAAAAATTCATATTTTTTAGAAAGATGAACAGCATTTAAATGGGTGTTTATTTGAATGTTGCCAAATTTCTTGCCTCAGAGATTCAAACTGAAAGCTCTTTCACAACTGAAGAAGATACAGGAAGCAATCTCAAATTGTGAAAACTAACTTCATATTCCTTCCTGGTGATAAGTCTTACTTTGAGCCCTCACATATATGTGAAAAAGCAGGCTTTAAAATACAGACTACCAAAGATGTCTCTATCCTGTATAAAGTCCTCCTGGAAAAGCTGTATCCTGTAAAAACTAATCTAACTTTAAAGTTAGTCCCACTTTGAGGAATATCTTGATTAGATGACCTTCAGAGATCCCTTCCATCTTAAATTGTTATATGGCTTTATGAGTCATGTACTGCCTTTGAGTTCAGTAAGTACTGGGTTGGACTAGTGTTTTCTGCAAAAGATGGAATTTGTTTAAAATATTGAGTGTTAGGTCCATTCAAAAATATCAGTCTGGGAAAAAATACTTTTGGAAAAAATCTCATGTCCTGGTTTCAGCAGGGACAGAGCTAATTTTCATTTCTTCTTAGTAGCTCACTTCTCAATAGCTAGAATAGTGCTGTTTGGGATTCAGTATTAGATTAATAATGATAATATATATAATATATTGGGCTTTTTAGTTGTTGCCAAGGCATCAAGGACTTTTTCACTTCCCATGTTTTGCTTGTGTGCAGGAACACAAGCAGCTAGGAGGGACTAGCAAAAGGACAGGACTTCTTGATTAGGGTATAAACTGGCCAGTTATTACTGGCCAGTATGAGTGGTTTGCTGCTCACGCATCAGTCAGTGTGGGTGGTGAACAATTGCTTTGTGCATCACTTGTCTTCTGCTGGGTTTTGTTTCTCTCTCTTGTTTTGTTGCATTCTTTTTCATTACTATAATATTTTATTCTTATTGTTATTATTATATTTTACTTTAGTTATCAAACTGTTCTTAGTACATGAATTTTCTATTTATTTTTTTATTTTTTTTTTTATCTTTCCCTCACATCCTGCTGGGAGAGAGAAGGAGAGGGTGATGGTCTGTGTGGTGTTTAGTTGCTAGCTGGGGTGAAACCATGACATGTCATTATGGACTTTGTTCTTTTTTTTAATTCAGAAGCAGGAAACAAACCTAAAAGAATAATTGTTTGTGAAAAATGTATTTGTTAAAAACTTTTTTTTTTCCACGAAAATGTTTTAATGTATAACATTCACCAAAATCTTGAAGAAACACAGGCATTTTAATCTGTCCTTTTCCATTTCTCATATAAAAGACAAACATTGATGTGTTGGGTTTGTAAAAAATAAATTATTAAAAGTCAATTTTCATTAAACTTATTTTTCAATTAGTTAATTGCTCTTCAATATGCATCACTACCTTTTATTTTTGTATGAGCAAAATAGTTAACTAGATAGTACAGTTTTCATAAGCTACAATATTGGATACTAATGAATTTTGCCATTTCACAGGTGAGCAGTTTTTCTCCAGATATAAGATTCTATAGCAGCATAAGCCATTTATTTTCTGAAGTTGATAAAAATGCAGAGAATCTTAATGATCCAGTTTTAAAGAAGATGGTATGATTGCACACCATTAAGACTATATAGCATGCTGTTCTTAAATGTGCCGGTGTTGGAAAGTTAGCTTCTCTCCTAATATTAATATATTTAATTCAGATAAAACATTTTTTTACAACAAATATCACAATTTCCTATAATGGGTAATATTTTATATTATTAGACTGCTTACAAAGAGGTAACTTTCTCCCCTAGAAAGTTTGTCTTTCTCATTATTAGGTAAGGGAAACAGTTCAAGTAGAAAAAATGACAGTGGCTAGCTGCTGACTGAGATCTTCTTAATTAAGAAACAAACAATTAGCAGACTGTTAAGAAACTGTTTTTTAAGTTGCAACTGTTGGCTCCTTCCTAGTTATTGTGTCTAAGTTTATGGTGACAGGAAAGCATGTCTCAAAGTGGAGTAGTCTATTATTCTTTATTACTTCCTTCAAGAAACAATTTCAGACAGGATCACTTGTTATAATAAAATGCTAGGAATAAAGGTAAAGAATGAAGCTTTCATGGCAGCAGTTGATAGATTTGCAGAATGCTGCAGATATGTGGACTTCAAAAGCAAACTAATAAGAGAAAGAATAGTCACACATATAAAAGGAGCACACTTCTGGGAAGAGACACTGTCACTCAGATTCAAGCACAGGCAATGTTACTTAGCATTCCTAGAACAGAAGTCCTGTATCAGGTGGCCTCAATACATGGAAGATGAGCCAAACAGAACTGAAATAGCAACAGGAGCATTCTCATAATACAAAAATAGAGCACAAGTAGGGACAGGGAGAACAATCTCTTCACAAGAGAGAACAGTAGGGCTGTAGAGGAAGGAGCATGGTAACAAGCAACAGCTGGAAACTATGAACAACAGAGAGAAGGATTGATGGAGTATCATAAAATAGGTACTTTCCTAACAACATAGAGGCTGCCCAGATAATCTGGAGGCAACATTGTGATTATGAGTGTACATCACATGATGATTTCATATCCCAAGGGACAAAATATGCAGGAGAAAACATACAGTAGTGTTCAATGTTGAACTGACCAGACAACATCTTACATTTAAAACTAAGATGGAGAAACTGCTGAAGTATTGCCAGAAGAAAAAAAACCAACAAATAGGAAACTTTTCAGGACATCATTTAATCAAAGCAAAAGAGCTGTGATGATTAGGTAAAGTACTATATAGGCTCAAGGAAATTATGTTGCACATCCATGTTCAATTGCAACTGTAAGTAGATTTTTTTTTTCCAAATAATTGTATTAAGAAAAAAGGGTTGGTGTTATCCTTAGGTTCCAGACATACTGAAGAAGCCTGGACCACCTCTGTCATAACAGATGACTTGGCAGAGACCGTTTAAGCAACTCACATGAGGAGGAGATCTGCTTATTCCAAGCACAAAAAAAAAAAAAAAAAAAAGACTTAATGAGCAAGTCCAGGTGCATATATATCTGATATCTGCATCTGGGAAATTAAGAAAATCAAAGAGACTGATAATAAGGAATTAGATTTCATTCAGTGGAGTGGGAATGGATTTACCAAGTGTGCTAAGAAAGCAACACTCTTCAAACTCTCCTGTCCAAGTTACATCTCATAGCACAATAGCTGACATGCAGCTGCACAGTTCCTGCATCCATGCCTCCTACTTTGTATTTACACAACAATACTTATGTATGGGCAAAGGCATATGCATTCTACAGCTAGATAAACAGTAATTTTGTTATCAGACAAAGATTTCTCAAGACAAGAAAACAATGCAGGCCCTGTAAAACTCCTTCTTGTAACATTTCTAACCAAATTTGGAAGGTACTGCTCCAATGAAGAAGTACTGTCAAAGGTTAAATAGTTAAATCATTGCATTATTGACTTTTTTTCCTAATGCAGCATGAGGTGCAGAAATGCATTTGATTATTGGATGCAACTTCTTAATTATTTCAACGTATTACACCTACCAAATGAGTAGACAAGGAGCAGGTAACCTAAGAAGTATGTATGTAATCAAACATTTAGCAAGAGCCGAGCAAAGTATATTAATATCTATCTTATTTTAATGTTAATGTCTTTATGATATTCAAAAATCCAATAAAATAACCATTTATTTTTGAAAGTGTCACTTATATAATACCTACATAATAAAAACATTAATTAATCTCCCAATGACTGCAATGTATAGATGCTGAGGAACTCATAAGAAAATAAAAGGGAAAATTGGTATGTGTCTATGTTTTGATAGTGTTAAATGCACCCTCTACCTACACTAGCAACAGATACATCTCATAATGCTTTTAGAGCAATGCTCACACATAGCCACCATCAGTAAGCCAATAGACTCTTTTCCTTTCATTGGTGGTGTTTCACAGGTGATCACTATACTCTTATAGCACTACTAAGGACTGAAGAGAGCAGCCACTCAGGAGTCATATTCTAGCAATGACAAAACACTAAAACCACATCTAAGCCAGGGATCTCACAGAAGTGGTTTGCAGCATTGCACTCTCCTCCCTTTATCCAATAACTGAGAAATCCAATAGCTCCTTTTCACCTCTGATGCATTCAAATCCCTTGTTGGTCAGATAAATCTGAGCTGATATCCTGCTGAAAAGAAAATAGTATGCATATAATATGCCTTCCTTGTCCTCTGGAAAATTTCACCTTGAATGAATTCTTAAAACATAGTCAGACGAGATTGACTCTAGATTTCAGACTTGAAAGGACTTAAATTTCTGATAGACCTGCTGCCCCATGGGCTGAATTGCCATTTCCTATATGAAGTTGATAGCATGCCCACATAAGAACAGCACATTTTATTACAGCACTAAAGGCAATTCTTTCAGAAAAATAGAGCCTAGCAACTTCTTTAGTAGTCTGCCCTGAGCAGGTAAATTCAGTACAGAACTGTGAAATACTCAACATGAAGAACAACTACTATACAGCATAACCTGAAAATGTTTATTTGTTTGCTTTCTGGATTGAAATACTTATTTGTTGCAGCTGATTACTTCTCCTGATAAATAATTCACAGTGTTTACAAAAATTGCAGATATTCAGGCCATATAGAAACAGAAACTGAGATTTGCAAAGCATCCCAGTTTTCCAGTTTTTATTTCTCATGCTGGTTTTCAGTGCAGATCAAGGTTCTCCACTTTCACACAGAATTTGACAATAATATAGTGTTAACAGAAAGGCTGCATTATTAACCTAATGGTAGGGATACATAGTGAGCAACTACGTCCTTAAGAAGACATATAAACTCAGTTTGTATATTGCCTATAGGAACTTCTTGATTTTCCAGAAAAAAAAACCCAACACAAAACAAACAAACAACAACAACAAAAAACCACAACAAAACAAACCAAAACAATGCAACAACTTTTATCAGAATACACTACAGAACTTACTTATCAAAGTCATTAAGTTAATATAACTTTATGTAGCTCAACCTTCAAAACAGTTCAGTGCAAGAGACACCAAACTTCTGTAAAAGTTTTGAAATCAACTGGGCCTGCACAAGTATCAATTTTAAGGATAAAAAAAATTACTGTTCTAATTAAACTGAATGCCAACACAACAATCAAAGGCACCAGATATGAAAGCAACTTCTAAACATGTCACAGACAAAAACTATTGTATGCAGCCACTCTTGCTTCAGAACTCTTAGCATAGTCCCAGAAACAGCTCTGACCAGTGTCAACAGTCCTAACACAGTGCCCAAGCAGCATTCATGGAATAGTCTGTGCAAGGGACTACTCCCAACAGTCTGGATGTGTGAAGCCTCCAAGTGAAGGGAGAAAACTATGTGCAACTTAACACCACAGATTGGTTCTTGGCCATTTTACTTGCTTATTAATACAGATGCTATTAGAAAACAGAGTGTTGGGAAAATCACTACCTTTATGAGGAAACACTTCAGAGAAACCCTTCAAAACTTAAATATGCACAGGAACACCATCAGCTCTCCACAGCAAGTCTTGGGTCAGATCTTCATTTAACACAAATGAGGCGAGTTCTACTGATTTTGAATGAAGTCAGTAGTAGTACCACACTGATTTCCATGTGCTAAGATTTGGTCCTCTGCTTCACAGTACAAAATCATCTTCATTTAAGGTCTCAGTTTAAACAGTTCTGAGTTTTCATTCATCTGCAAAAATACCTTCTGCACTGTGATTGTTTATTGGTCTGTGTCCCTAGCTAAAAAAGGATTAAAGCTTTAAAGGCAGAGAGAAGTGGAGCTAAGTTAAAACCATAAAGCACTTCATCCATTTGTTCCTACAGAGGATCACTAAATGCAGTAAATCAGATGCTATTAAAATCTTGGTGGAACTGGTTCAGAGAATTTCACTGAGAGAAGCATGGTGCCTGCTTCTTTCACAGAGTAATATAATAAGAAACAAAGGCAATGATGCAGCCCAGAGCTCTGAATGGAAGAACACAATTTTAATTTGGTAATAAAGGCAAAATATTTAAAAGCAATTACCTTCCTCTACATTTTTAGATATCTGTGATTTAAAATAGAGTTTTAACATCTTTTTAGCAGCTAATGACAGGAAAGGTAAAATGACATGCCCTTTCATGGGGTTTCAAATCCATTGTCCAGTTATTAGATGCCAGGAAGCACATGGCTTCAAAATTACTTTATCACTTACTATCTTAAAACTTACATCATAAGTCATACAGTCTTAAAACTGACATCATAAATACATTAGAAAACTAGTGCATCTGAGCCCTCTATGTATTGAATATTGCCACTCTATAACTATTACACATACAGCTACTCTGTAGTTTCCTTTTTTTAAATTTTATCTTATTTTTCATTTTTCAGAATGAGAATTACCTCACCTGTAAACTTTCAGTTTCAGTCTGTTACAGATACATTATTCCAAATCCAGACTGATGCCTCTGTGAAATACGAATCTGGAAGGAAAAGGAGCTTCCAAAGCTGACCTTCAGAAAAAGGGAATCTGGTCTAAGAGGGGGGAGTGTTTTCTCATGAGTGAAAATACCAAGATTCCCTGTGTATCTCTTTGCACATAAGTGGAATAGGAGAATTAATGGATGTTGAAAAGCACATGAGTGAAGCTTAGTAGCTTTTCACTGGAAAGTATCTCAAGTGAGGAAACTCCACACATTCTTCATGCGGGACCTTCTTAAGACAAGGTGGGACTGCAAGATCTGGGCTATCACGACTTGACAAATTTTTCTGTTGGATCATCTCCCTTTGGGTAGTTTTCATTTGGCCAGTATGATTAGAGAATTAAGTTAGAGATTTCTGGTTACAGCGCTCAGGTGGAATCAGGATTCAAAAGAATACCTAATTGAATAGTTAGCATTTGCAATTAACAACTGCAGCAACCCCAGGTGGTCAGAGCATTCAGATTCAAATTCCTGACTTCAGTCAGAAGAAATGAGGGTGAGACTCTTCTGCATGCAAACAAAATACTTGACCATGGGTATATAAAATGGGTAGAACAAGGAACGAGGATAAAGCCTGCAAATCTCTAAAAAAAAAAATAAATCCTTATATGTTACTTCAAGATCATAATTCTGCTGCACTTCTGAAAAAAAAATACAACTATACTTTGGGGGTAAGAAGATTGATTCTCACTCAGACCTCCTTGGCAGAGACACTGCTGACATTTGCTGGTGTTCCCTAAAGACAGAGTAGCATCTCCTAGGAACTGCTCCATTTGCAGTAGCTTATACAGATGTGATTCACAACATGCAGGGGCAGTGTTTTCCCTGTTTCATCAAGCATTCATCTATGCACTTTCTAGACTGCTTAGTCAGGTCAGGTTTGAACTTGCTTCTAGTGACTGCATTAGGAAAATACACCTAGACACTATCTATAACCAGTAAGTTCTCCTCCATCATTAGTCAAATTATTTATCTCAATTTTACTAAAATACTATCAGAAAATCTTGCAAAGTCACATACTCACCAGTAACAATATATTTAAACTGGAGAATAAAAGCCAGTTCTTCTCTCAGTTATTGTTCTCAGTGATTCCTCCAAGGACAGTTTACCATCGAATATCTGGTAAATCAATTGGTCCACAAATATTTTTTTTTAATTTTATTTTTTGTTTATTTTACAAAGAAGAAAACTGGCATAAAAATCTTGGCAAATAACCTTTCTCTTCTGGATTATTCAACTGTACTTTAAAAGATATTTCAGAACTTAAACCTAAATTTTCAAGTAATGTTGAAACCACAGCTAGTGAAGAGGCTTTTGGTAACTTCCAGATCATACCACTTATTTCTAGTGAATCACTTTGGAAGCTTAATTCCCAGGCAGGATAAAGAAACACCTCAGGAAAACACTGACTACCTGTGAACTAATTGAGGCAACTAAACCCATTTAGGCCCTTCACTTACAAAGGATATTAAATTCACAAAGAGACACAAAGAGGATTTTGCTGGCCAAAAAGTAAGAGCAGAGCTCTGAGAATACATAGCAGCAACCTTGAATACCTCAGAGTTTTTATTTTGAGGAAGGATTTCTGTTTGTCACACTACAAGGAAGAAACAGAGCTAAAGAAATGTACATGTTTTGTGTCAACCTGGATAAGTGAAAAATCCTCACAATAAATCCCTAACTGCAAAATGAGTTCAAGCCTGAGCTTTGGGTGAATTTTCTTGTTCTTTTTCTGGCTTGCTTGAACTGACAGGGAAAAAAAAAAAAATCTTTCAAATCCAGATAAATAGGATAATAGCAGAAAAATGAATACACAAAAAGCTTAAAAAGGGATCTTAAACAACTATAGTGATGCTTGGCTATGCTGTGGCATTTTTTCCTGAGGATTTAGTAATGTATTTTATAAGAATCAAGTTCAAACCTGCTTTGCACCTCACATAATAAAGAGCTTTTAGGTTGAATGACTTTCCAAATAGGCTGTGGAGTGACCATATGAGCCAGTAGGAAGGATATAAGGGGATCAGTATGAAGGTTAAATTTTGGTATGTACTGGCTTTTAGTAACTTTCATAGCTATTGTATTTTATTAAAATAGGTTGTTCTCCACACTGATTCCCTGAGGAAATTCCAGTCAATGGGAAGTTTCTGCTTCTCTGTCATTTTCCATCTCCTGGCCTCCAGAAGGATGGTGTCTGATCAGACTTACACAGACTGCACAGAGGGAACCCGCCTGATCCACAGTACGTGATGTAGCTGGTACCTCTGCTTTGCTATGAAAGATGTCAATATGAGAAATGAAGATTTGGACTGTTTTGCTCACCTTCTGAATTACTCAGGAAGCATTTGGAGCCAAGACTGCCTGTTTCACTCAGGTCTAATACCAGAGATCAGTATGGTATAATTCTTTATCTCGGCACACAGCATCCATTGATCACCTTATTTAAGAAGTTCTTGCAGGTAGATCATCCCATATATACTTCCCTAGTCAAACAGAACAATGATTATAATTAACTATCAGCATCAGCATATTGCAGACTTTCAAAGCCTACCTTATAAATGCAAAATACAAGTTTATATTTACATTATTTTATCAAATTACATTAAATATTTATGTTACTATTTAAATTTATAGAGAGGATAAATAATTGTTGGAAATTAATTGCCATTTTAGACTAAGAATTTATGTTCACAAAAACATGAAAGAAAATCCCAGAGTAAACCGTTTTGTCTTTTAGTAATTACTGAATACTATGTCTCACACAGGAAAACATCCAGTCAAAACATCTTACTCTATAGCTCTATAGCATATTTATTTTATAAATATGTAGTCTGTTACTTATTCCTTGGCAACTTCTTAATATTCTTATAAGTTAATGTTAATTAAT
>JAOEGS010012123.1:32892-47348 GCA_025447755.1 Corythornis vintsioides | reverse complement strand
AGCATTGAGTAGTTAAAAAAAAAAAAAAAAAAAAAAGAAAAAAAAAAAGATGCATTCAGGCCAGTAGCTCAGTTACCACTGATGTGAAGTTGCTGTTTTACATCACAGATTGGTAAATTATTATCATCATCTTGGTGTAAAATGAGAGCGCTCAGAAGCATCTCTGCTCTTGCCTTAATATGTGTCACCCTCCTCAAAGCTCTGAAACAGATTATTTGGTTGAAAACTAGGAGACCAGACCGGTGATGAAAACATCACCCAGATGCTTAAGAGAGCTCATGACTGCAGGAAGACAGCTGAGAATGCAGCAAAAGCCTTGCTGATGAAACTAGATGGGAGCTGCGGGGGAGCCTATGCAATCACTGGCTGTAGTGTACAGCCCTGGGAAAGCCTGTCATCCAACAGCCACACGAGGTAACCTCATCTGCTCTCCTAATCCCCAAGCCTCTGGTTTCAGACCAAAAAAGTTATGTTGTATTGTGTTTGCTGAACTACCTGATCACCTCAGTCCACTGACTTTTTTTTTTTGCTTTGATTTATAAGTCACCATGCCTCAGTGGTCTAATTGTCCTTAGAGTCTGAGCAACTCCACTGAAGAAGGGTTTGGTGTAAATTTGTTGCAAATGGGTGACTCTGAACTTTGATCTTCCTCATAAAGGGCAAAACCATTATGCTTGTTGTACTTCAGTGACTTTCTTGCTGTTTTATTGGAACTCTCATATCTACTGTATGCAAATGGAACAACCTTACAGAGAACCAGAGGTCAGACCAATGCTTCCATCCATGTTTTGGAATGCTCAAGAATCGTTTTCTAAATGTTGCAAATCCAGCCATTTTGTGTTAAACCATTTCCTCTCTGTTCTTATTCCCTTGTGACACTCCCTCTCCAAATTATTCCTTTCCATGCTATACTTTTGCACATGGAGTAGCAAATGAACATCATGACAGACAGAGTGGATCCTTCCAGGAAGGGCTGGATATTGCAGTTTCTCTGAAGGCCTATGCAATAATAAAACTTAAATGAGCTATTACTGCAGAAGTGTTAAAGTTCAAATACATCTGCTAGCAGCCTTATTTTGAGTCATTGCCTGCCTGCAGTGTAATTGTACCCTGTGCAGTGAATATGTGTGCTTGTGTATGGATACAGATTTGGCAAGCACCCTGGATAAATATAAATGAACATTTTTCTTTTAAATAGTTATTTTGGTTTCTCATATTCATACTGAAACTTCATTTTAATTCAGTTTTTGAGCCAGCTCTTTATTCAAATGCTGTCATTTTTTGACATTTTTAGAAGTTATTTTAGTACTATATGATTTCCTATTGTTGCTGATGCCTTCTCCAAAGAATTTTACTTCCTGCCATGTGACTGGCGTGGCATAGCTAAACAGGGAGAAAAAAGGTAAGCTGAGGGTACAGGATTGACACAGTTTAGGGTCAGGGTAGCCCGCAGACCAGTAACAGACTCTTTTAACCCCCCTCTCTCCCCAAAGGGGAAGAGAAAAGGAATAAGGGAGAGAGACCCAGCCATTAGAAAAGGAAGCTAGAACAGCTTTAATGAAAATGAAAATAATAATAATAGTAAATGGAATATATGCAAATATGTACAAAACCAGTAAAGAACCCAACCCAATAGCAATTATGTCACCATGTGGAGTTGACACTGGGAGAGTCCCAGGGTGGGCCTCGCAGCAGCTGGGAGCTGTGCTCAGGAGCTGGTACTGGATTCAGGAACACACCAATTTGGATCAAAGGCAATATGGAGAGAGTCCTCCTTGGTGCTCTGAGGGGGAGAGGCCCCCAAGAGAGGAACAACACCACCAACAACCTAAGCCAAGAGCCTCAAGACCTCCAGTTCCCATAGCTTTATATCCTGGATAGGACATATATGGGATGGAATCTGTCGTTGGTCAGTTTGGGGTCAGCTGTCCTGTCCCCTGCTCCCTGCAAGTGCAGTCTTTCACTTTCTGCACCCCCAGTGTGACACACAAGGTCCAGCAGTGGCCTTGGTCTGCATTCCAATCCTTGGTAGTAACCCTAAACATGGGGCATTATGACTGCTAGAAGCAGCCACTGCCTGTGAAAGCAGGCTGCTAACTTCAGACAGTGCAGTTAGTTAGAAAAACTGAGCTGAAAAGTAAAATCACTGAACAGAATTAGTTCTGGTCTCACTGAAACCAGGACAAGGATCCAAATGTGATGGAAATTTGCAGTCCAAGAAAGCAGTGTCTCTGTTCAGAAATTAATGTGCCAGTATTTGTGCTGGTAACACATTGATCACTCACAGTACTTACTGTCACTCAAAAGTATTTACTGGCCTTGGAAAGAGGTGTACAAAGCTGTTTCAAATACTTGATTTGCCTCAGTATGTGCACATTTATGCCATATCCACACCTGCATGTGAACATGTTATAAGCAGCCACACATAACAATGCTTCTGCCTAGGCTGAGTTCATTTTCCATTGTATTATTTGAAAGGGTAATTTTCAGTTGTTCATAACTACCTCAGCAGTTCTCTTCCCTGTGAGATATTTGGTGTTCAGTCAAGGCATAATTGTTTTTTTTCTTGAAAACATTTTAGTTTCCAGTATTGACAGTGAGGAGATCAGCAGGGTGATGGGGTGTTCCTGTTTTAGTCCTAGCCTTTCACAAGTGGTGGGAATATAGTCTCTACAGTCCTTGCTTTATTTAACATAATTCTGGAGGGGAGGGAGGGAGGTGTGCATTTGTGGAGGAGAATCATACCTCATGCTCATTGTTCACCATGAATTTTGGTGATCAAATGGCTACATGTGTATGTGTGCAAGTTATGTGGTGACTGATTAGATGAATTTTTAGCAGAGTATGATTAACATGGATTTCAGATTTCATCAGTATAAACTATATCATGAAATGCAAAAATGCAAATGTAAATAGTTCTGTGTGCAAGAGAGATGCTTTAGCTTCAGTCACTGTCATTGTAGGATTTATTTTTTTTTTCTGGTGTGGGGTGATATTGTGCTGAATAAGCTAACTATTATTTTATCTGTTTTTATATATGTGGAACATGAGAGAAAAGGGCTCACAGCAAGTTAGGAACTTGTCATATGGTCATTTCTCTAAACATACATGTCAGTGAAAATATTTCTGAAAATGTAGCTTCTCCATGAAACACAAGCACTTGCTTTCTGTTGTGTTTAAGTGATGTGTGGTAGAGGTGTTTTCAGATTTTTCCTTCCTGTGGACCCTGTCTCAAAATAGGTGTCTCTATCTCCATCCTCTCTTCACCTTACAGATATAGAACATTGTGCCAACCCATAGATGGACAATCTGTGTTTGTTCAAAAGGCACACACTTTTCTATGTTTTTATCAGTTTCTCTGTTTCAGATTTTTTTTAAACAATGGAGATTTTGCCTGAAACTCTCCTCTCCCTATCATTCTGGATCCTTTTTTTTTTTTTTTCCACGACCCTACTCCTGCTCTTTGGAGTTGTCCTGCCTCTGTTGCCAGCTCTCTGATCCCACTCATGTGTCACTTGGCACACTGCTGCTCTAGACAGATGTCCCATTGCAGCAGACCTCCAGCTCTCTGCAGTCCTCTGGCGTTGATGGTTCCCATCTCCTTTTCTTTTCTATTACAATAGCAATCCTAGCAGATAGAGGAAAGCAGACTGCAGATTTCTGGCTGTTCCTGCAGGCTTAATGGTTTTTGTCTTGAAGAATTTGGCTATCAATAAAAACTGGGGAGTAGAATGAGTCCGCATCACTAGTGAGAGCTGAGTGAACCAGCACTTGGGGACTACTGCACTGAAATGAAAATATTTTTACATTATGTGGTTCAAACATACTCTGAATCTGCAAGACTGATCTTTGCCATAGCTCTTTTAGTGTTGCAGGCCTTTGGTTGCAGATACGTACTGCTACCTTTTCCTTTAGAAACCAACTGAGTGAAGAGGTAGGATGATGAAAACTCTCCTTTTCTGAGAATTGTGACAAATGAGTAATTCTTCCTGCTGTTTAAAATCCTGTAGAATAGGTACTTATAATGGAATTGTTGACCCATCTTTAGCTTTGGCATTTGAAATGAGATTTTGAATGTCAAATCACTGAACACATTACTGAGAATAAACGCTTGGTGGGTCACTAGTGACAAGTGGTTAAAGACTGTAAAAGGGAGCAACTGAAATGAAAAGAAATGAAATGCAATGGAGAGCATCAGAGAGGTTGTTACTGGTGAAGTGAATAAAAATAATAGAAGGCATCTCAATTCATTTGTCTGGCAGCAGCACAATAAAGTTGCCAATACATTTTTTGAAAACAGAAATAGGTCTGCAGTGTAGTCAGAAGTCATAATTATTTTAATGGACAGAAACTAACTACAGAACACATACTGGCAACCAGGTTTGACTGATTGCACCTCAAAAATAAGGAAAAAAAAAAAAAAGATAAGGACTCTAATTATAAAACTGACTGAAAACAGTGGATTTTATTCCTGCAGTGCTACTAAGTCCAACCTTACGTCTAGTTTCATGGGGGAGAAAGATCTGGTCTCTTATATGCAAAAGGAATTATTTTCATTATTATGCAGTGTCACAAAATATCTGAACTCAGTCAAATATAGGACTATATCTCTCATCAGAATCACCTCAGATTTTAGATAAGTAGCTGACAGGTAAGATTATATTGGCTGAATTGTGCAAATAAGTTACTTGGAACTTACTACTTAGCCCAACAGATACATTAATGTTGTTTACATAACACTTCATTGCCGGGCTGAACCAGTCTCAGGAGGAAGCCAGGGTATTTTCACCAAAGATTCTGATTTTAGCCAGAGACATTGTTGTTTGTCTTTTGGCTATTTGGATAATTGTTCATATTCTCAGGAATTTATTGTGTTTCGGGGTTGTGCAGTTTCAGTTCTCAAGCCACAATATTCACCCAGAAGATGGCCCATGTAAACTGTGTATCATCAAATGCATTCTTTAAAGTGTAAGGTTGCATCAGACATGCAGGCAAGTTCAGTGCAGTCGGTCCTGATGGCATTACTTCAGTTCTATCAACTTCTGTATTATCTGCACCATTGATGAAATGCAGATTTATTTATTGAGTTGATTTGTAACAGATGAACTGAAGTTTATGCACGGTTTTGTTGACAAAATTTTTTAGTGTGCATAAGTTACACAGAGGTGCTGTTGGAAGCCTCATTTATATTCATCCACTGCATTTCATACACACTCCTGCACATGGGCACATGCATGCCATCAAATAAAACGGAATATTGCACTGTTCCAACCTGCATTCTTTTCCACAGGCTGTATATGAAAATTAATTTGACATCATTCAGGCATGACATCACTTTAAAAGACTTAAGGGATGAAACGAGTGGGAAGAACATTTCTTTTTGCTTGTTCATTATAGAGCAGCAGTGGGAATGAGTAAATTGATGTAGTATTCCCTCCAAGTGTGATGAAATTGTCATCCTTTACGTAGGTAACTACACGTTTGAGAAATGAGAAACTGCAAATCTTTTGCAATAGTTTCATGTGGGGTTTTTTTTGAGGGATGTGTTGTACTATTTTTGCGTTTTGTCTGTCTGTTTTGCTGTGCTCTGATTGCTGTTAGGAGGGAGAGCAATATCTGAAATCAAGTATCATATGCTCACCAGCTGTGGGCCCTTAAATAGAACAGCAACAGGCTAGCACTGTGGCTGTGGAGAGCTGTATGGCGGGGCTTTTTGAGGGAACACACCCTGGCAGAGCTGTGCTGTGGTAGTTCAGAAACACTGCAGCGTTGTTTCCCTGCCTCATCGTGCAACCTCATTTCTACTACGGCCCACAGTGGGCTTTGTAGGCTGCCTTACTGCAGCCTGTACTGCTTCCAGTCTCATGGGTGGGGCTTGCTGCACAGGCGAAGTGTGGGGAGAGAGGGAGGGTTCTCGTGTCTTTGTGCGCTGGCTGAGACAGCTAAGCTCCCCTCAGCTTTGTGAGGAGAAAAAAAAAAAAAGAAAATAAAAAAAAAAAAAGAGAAGAAGAGCAGCTTGCTAGCAGTTCAGCAGAGGAGCCAGCTCAGCTGCACACAGGCAGGCAGGCAGGCAGCCAGGACTGAAGTAAAAGCCTGAGTATCACTGGCGGTAACCCAGACTGCCTTCCTCAGTTTGGACTGCTCTCCCCTAAAATACACATACATAGCTGTGGATCTTTATGGGCTGAAATTAGTAAATACCCGGAGAGTAAGAGTCCAACACAACATAACAACAGACTTTCAGAATTTTTGTTCAGGTTTCAATCCCAACAGGAGAGCTCAGTTCCCTTTCCTTTGCAAGTGAAAACTGAGATGAGGTCCTTGTGTCTCAAGATTTCAAGCTCTGTATAGCCTTTAAAAAGCTGTCCTTTCTCCAACAACAGCTGTTTTACATTTCATCCAGAAAAGCTGTGCAATTGCTGCCTGTGGGTGTGGAGGAAACTTGCAACATGACTTCAGTACAGAAATAAGTATTTCTCACATTGTCTATCCCCTTGACTTTTGTATCAACATCAACTTGAGAGGTATCTTTAGTCTCAGTAAAGTAAGATTTATTGTTTTGAGATTCTCTGAAGAACTAAGGATGAACAAAATTCTGTTTCAACCTGAAAGGTTTTCTGTATAATATAGGTACTTGGTGTTTCAAGCTTCTCTGCAGATAGAAATGGATGAAAACAGAAGCAAAAACACATTTACACCTGTGATAAATATGTCAGAGGAAGGAATAATGGGAAATTGACAGAGAACTGTAACGTGGTATTTCATGACAGGGAAAGATTTTGAGAAATCTTTGCAGACCTGCCAGTTTTCCATCTCCTCCAAGGCTGTACTAGAATTCGTGGGAAGATTGGCAATTATTTGAGGAAATTAAAACTCAGTGTGACTTTAGCTGAAGTAGAACCAAAGGAAAGCAAGAAATTGAGCCTCTCTAGATAGGCTTCCCCTTTTTCAAATGCTTAATATATTTTAGGACATCATTTTGACTCTCACAGCATGTAGTGGGTGGGACTTTTTTCTTCCTACAAAAATGTTGAACAGCAGTGCAATTTGATACAGAAAGTGATTTATTCCCCTGCTGATAACTGAGATCATCTAGCATTCCAGACAAGCACGGTTAATGGATGACTTATCCCTCACCCAGCAGCTGATTACAGGACCTCAGGAGACAGCAGGCAGCTTTCAGTGAGGTTATAGAAACAACACAGTATTTTATTTTCCTTTTAGTGTTATTGCAACTATATTCAGCCCTGGAATGTGATGGCCATATCAGTCTTGGACCCCCACAGCACTGGTATTTGTGTAGGTGGGTAGGCAGCACTGAGCTACCCTTGCTCTAAGACATTAGTTCTCCCTTTCTGCAATCTCTGTGTAAACATTTGTGGGGCAGACTAATGGGCAGTCATTTGTTTGATGCCTGTAGATAGAAGAAGCTCCGCCAAGTCTGAAGATGACTTTTTAATTAAAAATCCTGCTAATTTATTGTTTGGTTTAAAACCCCTTTTGCCCTGAAGGAATGTCAGTGTACTGAAGAGTACAGGGTAAAGTGAATTGAAACATTCTACCTCCTGCCATCTGTCCATGGAATTTTGCTTAGGTTGATTCTTGCAAATAGCCATTAAAAATATCAGAGATGGTAACTGGCACTGCCATCAGCAGAGATAAATGAAGTGTAGGCTGATTCTTTTTTCTTAGCAGATGCTTCTTGCCAAGAAGATGAAGACTTAGTGTGTGAGCAGCAGAGAGAAGCTTGCCCTTCTAGCTTACTGAGAAGTCCTAAGTGGATTTTTTTTTTTTTGTAATTATAAAAAGACTTGTTTCAGGAGACACCATTCAGTAAAAAATAATTAAAATAATTTGATCACTTGTCACTAAATACCTGGCTTTGTGAAGTTGTCACATCTTCTCATGCTGCTTAGGGAATTACTTCTTTTCTGAATTTGTCACACCCCTCTGCATCTTCTGAACATTACAACATCCAGTCCACTCTGCACGTGTCCTTTCTGTGAACTTCTAAGACCTAGATGTGCTGATGAATTATTGGGAGAGTGTTTGGTGTAAAAATACAGGTTTTGTTCCAGATGTTTTTTAATACTGTTCTTTCTCTTCCCAGTACTACCAGCTCAACTGCAAGCAGTTGTGATACGGAATTTACAAAAGAGGATGAGCAGCGGCTGAAGGATTACATCCAGCAGTTGAAAAATGACAGGGCAGCAGTGAAACTGACAATGCTGGAACTGGAAAGCATCCACATTGATCCCCTTAGTTATGACGTTAAACCTCGTGGAGACAGCCAGAGGCTAGACCTGGAAAATGCAGTCTTGATGCAGGAACTTATGGCAATGAAGGTATTTTACTTATATCCCACAGACTAACTGCACTGCTGACAGTGCTCCTCTGCTACAAAGCATGCTCTGTCACACACACACACACACAGAGGAGGCTTTGATAGTGATCACTGGGTAATAAAAGATAACTTGGTTGAAACAAATCATCCAGGCTGAAAATCCTGTAGTAAGAAAGTGACAGAAGGCAGCACATTAACAGTGACAAGCTGTGTGATTTGAAGTAGGCAAAGACTTCCTCCATGGCTATAAACTTGGGATGCTCTTCTTGACAAGCTGGTACTCTCTCTAAGAGAAATGGCAGCTGAATTGCTTGAAGGTGACCAAAAGCATGATACAGCACTTCCCTAGAGGCAGTTCATTATTTTACTTGCGAACTTGCAGATATATGTGAACTTGAATATATGTGAAGTGAAGCAGAACAAATTCACCTTGTGTTAACATTGCCATGGGATCAGAAGCTATCATCCCCAATGCTCTCCCAACAGTCAGTTGCAAGTCCAGAGCCATTCTAAGCACAGTTCAGAGGCCAAGCAGAGTGTGGTGTGTAATGACTTGCAGTAACAGAGGGTCTGCAAAGGCTTCCTGTGGTCCCTTGGGCCTCGTTTATATGCCCAGTTCTAGACATGTGATCTAGCAAAAAATGACATTTATTGAGCAGATAGAGAGCTTAAATGTTTTTAAATCTGGCTTCTGCATTGACATTGAGAGAGGTGAACAAAGGTGGTACAAGTGCCTGTCTGCTTTTAGGAAATGTTCAGTTTAAATGAGTTTAATTTCTGCATGTTAGCAAGTCCTGTTTTAGTTAATTAATGGTAGATATGGCAGACAATGGTATCACATGGGGACAGCAAATCCTAATAGTTTCATAGGCTTCTAAACAAAGATTTTTTTCAGATGTGCTGCTGCTGGCTAACTGTAGCTAAGTAATGATAATTATGTTCTGATAGTTTTGTAATAATACATTCAATATTTGTAGTTCAGAGGAAAAAAGTTTACCTGCTACCAATCAGAATATTTAAAGTTAAGGTAACTGTGGCCAGCAGCAATATATTCCCTGTGCTTAAAGGATGCAAGGTGTACTGGAAGACATTTATAGATTGTTAGATGTGTATTTCAAATACCATACTTCTCTTCCTTTTACATACAGATCTTCCCTGAAATCTCTTGTACACCAGTCTTACCTCTATCTTTAAAATGATTGCTAAAGGCAAACTGCAGAGCTATCACTTGTGATCAGTGCCCCTGCATTCCCTGTCCTGGCAGGAGCACCAATAGTTGTATATTATAATATATACACAATTTTGAGCGCTGCTAATCCTTTTCTAAATTATCATCTGACTTGGTTTTGACATCTGGTATCCACTCATAACTTTCAGCTTGACCTAGCACATGAGATTTTCACTGCAGGAACTGTCCCTAGAAGAAGTTTTTGTTCTTATTTCATTTGCATATTAGAATAGACACACATTTCTTAAGTAGCTGAAGTCACCTTCAGTCCCTTCTGGTACAGAATAACAGTGCTGTCAGTTTCTTATCATAATATGTCATCCTTTGATGGAATTCACAACTGCAGGAAAATCTTAGGTTTGTGGAAGGTGAAAACTTAAAAGTTTGTCAAAGCTTGAATGGGTTTAAGTTCTCTCCTGCTACAAAAATTGAAAACTCTTACTTTTCTTC
Organism: Corythornis vintsioides; assembly: GCA_025447755.1. Classification (NCBI taxonomy): domain Eukaryota; kingdom Metazoa; phylum Chordata; class Aves; order Coraciiformes; family Alcedinidae; genus Corythornis; species Corythornis vintsioides. The sequence continues at coordinate 37,326 of JAOEGS010012123.1, read as the reverse complement.
CATGCATAAAGCATTACAAAAGGCATGGCTACATTCTGTGTGTTTTGGTCCCAAGAGAATGTTTTGCCTTCCTAGTATCCATGGTTGTTGAGGTCTGCATCATGCTTTGCTTCTATGTTCAGCAGGCTGTAACATAGCTGAACCTAAGGGCAGGGCTTATGCATATTTTGGCTTTCTGAGTGTATTGTTTCTTTCTATTATTTGAAATGTGTACTTTATACAAAATAGCATATGAATCTGCCTTCTGACACAACTGAAGAATTTAAATTTCCTTATTTTATGTAACTTGAAGCAGATGGACTCATCTGTGCTGCAGAGGACTTCATCATGTAGGAGCTCTTAATTTGTTCCCTCCCTTCCACATTCTTAGCAAGGATGACACAGACTGATTCAGCTACTCAAGGGTTTCCTGCATTGCTGAGTTCTGTGACCTGCTGCAGTCTTCCTGAAACTCGTGTGTTTTGGAATTTCTGGTGAATCTCTGGCACCTTTAATTTATGACTCCCAGTAAAAACTGATCACAACACCAATCATACTGCTTCCTGAATCCTTGTGTTATACTGATCATGTTCTGAAAATACCTTTACACCATTTATTCTTCACTACTGATTAATATAATCCATAAAATGATGGTTTGGAGATGGTTTCTCTCTTGCCCTGTTTATTTTTTTTTTTACTGATCCAGAGTGTAAGACATAATAGTCTGCCAGTACTTCTGTAAAATCCAATTCTTTGCTTCAAGCAATTATTAACCATGTTTCCAAATACATTCTCATCTGCAGTTTGTCATCACTCAGTGGTCTTGATTTGAGGTCAGTTGTTGTCATGCCCCAGTTAGCAATCAGATTACTTTTGGTGGGTGTAAATCTCGGTTTACCATCTTTCTGCATTTCAAAGGGATCAACCTAGATAAGAAGTCTCAACTTTCTACATTGATAGTTTTCTTCTTTTGTGTACAGGTGGTGATTATATTGCTCAAAATCTGCTTTGAGACTACTGTCTCTGTGGAAAATGCTAAAAATCCTGTTGTCCACCTTTGTTCCAGCATTTGCAGATGTATATAAGTGAAATACAGTTAACTGGAGCATGACATTTATCTGCTCTGATACTACTTTTTCTTCTGAAGACTCTTTTTGTCTCTTTTTTTGAGGATGCTGTAGTGTTTCTGATTATACTGAGTCAGGAGTGCTTAATTGTCATTGCAAGGTTTCACCCAAATTCAGAATCACAGTATGACTGCAAATAAAAAATATTCTTCAATGTTCAATTCATTAGTTATGGAATGCCTGCTAGATTTTGTGCTACAAGCTTGTGAATTTGCACGTGTTTTCTTCTGCAACCAACTGGAAGAGTTACCACTTGTTTACCTCCTCCTTCAAGGTTTCATTTTTTAAATGCCACCTGTGCTTTAGCTCCACACTCAGACGAAGCAGTTAGGTTAAACTGCAAAATGTTTCACCAGCCTCCTGTAAGTAGAAAAAAACCCCAGGAATAGTAAATATAAAAAGGTTATGTTATCACTGAAGTGAAATTTACATGCTAACTTTACATACTTTAATGGAAAAAAAAAAATATTGCATATGTAAAGACTAATTAACACTCTTAAGTAAACCTGAGCTACTTAAGTTTTCCCACAAAAAACTTTTCTGTTGCCATCCCTGCCTCAGAGATTGTGTGTGTCCATGCTAGAATCCTCAGTTGGAGTTTTGACTTTTAATTTTCAATTCTTTCCTGATCCTTCCCTGATACAGCCTCTGTAAGGTAATGGCTGACAGTTCATCCACTTCTCCCCTTCTTTGTCTTTGCTTTTCTACTTCAAAGTCACATTATCGTGACATGAGAAAACTGATGTATGGCGAGTTATTTTGGAATCTATGATATGTCATCTGGGACAAAATGCAAACTTGTGAATTGATATGTGATGATCTAAGCTTACTGTCTTCATAAACAAAGGAGTTAACCATTGATTTACAGGGGTTTTTTTTGAGCTAGGATATGTACAAATATGCAGTCAGGTCCACAGATTCATTGTTTCAGTGGTTAAATTCACCTTTTTTTTTTTTTTTTTTTAGGAAATAAACATCCTTTATTTCTAGGCTGAATTTGCCTATCTTCAGTTTCCAGCATGTGAAGATCTTGTCATGACCCTCCCACGTAGATAGCCCTCTGTCAGGAATATCTTATATTCACAGAAGTGCCAAAATACTCTGGTCAAATTACTTCTCAGCCTCACTAAGCAGGTTAAGAAGATTAATGGCTCTAGAAATAGAGGCTTAAGAAACTGCATACACTTAAATATACCAGACAATCCAGTTCAACTCCTATACCTAAATTTCCACCTCATTATTTATCAGTATTATCATTTTTTCTGTTGACAAAGGAAATGAATGTTGAGTTTGTCTAACAACTAAATTTTTATAAACCACATTGAATTAAACTGATTGTGCTTCTAAGTTCACAAACAAGTAGATGAATAAATGAATGATTTTTAAAGCTCATACAAACTTCACCAAGCCTGGGGGAGTTTTAGAATATTAATTTTATTATAGCATAGTTTGTGATTCTGAATAAAACAATGATTACCTGTAATTACTACATGCTGGTTTTAATTGTGCTACACCTGACTGTGCTGCACCTGTGTGCACTTCTTACACTTAATCCAGTGTTTTGGTGGTTTTTTTGTTTGTTTGATGATGTTTTTTAACATGTAATGTAAACTGTGTTTTAGGACTGTCTGTTTTGTGGCTGCTGAGCTTTCCTGGATTCCAAATATAACTAGATGTTTTGTGGAAGAAACTTTTATGAAGTGTTAAACACAGATCTCTGGTTGAGGATACCCATCAGCTGCTTTTGATGGGAGGCTGGTAGCAAGTTCTGAAAGAAGGCTTGCTCCATTCATGCCTTGTTCTTACACTTCTGCCCAGCCACTGTCAGAGCAGATGTTAAAGAAGTTTGTCTCCAAATAGCAGTTGTTCTGTTACAAGAGTTGATTCCCCAAGTATCAGAGTGACAGGTGAATTGCACACAATTATAGCTCTCAAAACAGAGCTTCTTTCTATGAAGTGTCCATCTTCTGTGGATCATATTTATGGAAGAATATAAGCAAGTGCAATTTTTTGTCAGCATCTAGTTGTGTATAGTTGGGATTCTGGCCATCTAGAGGAGGGAAATTAGAAATGAACCTCTGGTGGTTGACATACCCAGTTGCCCTTCTTGACTAATTCTTCCTACCATATGATACTATGAGGTGGGAACTTGTATTCTGTTTGCTGTCATAGTCCCTCAAAACTATTCCACTGCAGTGAGTGGTCTTTTCACAAATATGTTTCATGAAAAAATAAGAAGCTTTCAAGAAGCTTTCTGGGTGCTGATAGTGTTCTCTGTAGAAAGAACACTCAAATAATTGGAGTGGGTGAAAACTATATTAAACTTTGTCTTCCTTTAGGAATGCAGTCCCATTAAGCATCATGCTGATAATGTTTCTTCCACAGGAAGAGATGGCAGAGCTCAAGGCACAACTTTACCTGCTAGAGAAGGAAAAGAAGGCATTGGAACTGAAATTGAGTACTCGAGAGGCCCAGGAGCAGGCCTACCTTGTCCATATTGAGCACTTGAAGTCTGAAGTGGAAGAGCAAAAAGAGCAACGAATGAGATCTCTCAGCTCAACCAGCAGTGGAAGCAAAGACAAGCTGGGCAAGGTCAGGAGCCAAACAAATTTCCAAAATCAGTGTAAACACAACTTACTGTGCCCCTTCCATCTTTAGCACGTTAACTATTCTTCTTTTTTGTCTATGTGTACATCTTTTCTGTCTTCTCCAGTGGTTAGGTGGTTCTTTCTATGCTGTGACTTATGAGGACTTTGCAGAATTACTGTCAGTCCTGGGCTAAAATAAGGTTGTCATTTTGGGGAGGAGTACAACAAAGCCATTCTTGCCAAACATACAAGCTACTGTTGGTTAAACGTGTGTCTTGCCTGTAGAAGAGAATCTAAGCAGAACACTTATCTTCCCTCTACTTCGAACACAACATAAGGAAAAGTAGAGCTCAATTTTATGAAGCAGTTAGAGAGACCACTGTAATGACAGTATCTTTTTTTCCAAGTTAGAGTTGTAATGATTTCAGAATGAAAACTCCCCCCGCCCTTAGTATAATACAAAACAAACTGATTTCTGCATTTAGATCAATAATTTGCATGAAGAAGTAGCAATACCTAGAAAAGACTTGGAACCTGTTATTTTAGCCCTGTGTAACCTCAGTATGAAGTTCATAAAAATATGCAGAGCTAGTGATTACTGTATCTTTCTTGTTTCTGGCTAAAGCATCGTCTGAGCTGTTTGATCCAGTGCTTCGTTTCAACTGTCATCCAATGACAGGACAAGAGGCAATGGGTGCAAGTTGGAGCACAAGAGGTTTAGGGTCAACACAAGGAAGAAC
>JAOEGS010012123.1:0-11278 GCA_025447755.1 Corythornis vintsioides | reverse complement strand
AATAAAATATAAAATAAAATAAAATGCCCTCTAATGCACAGCTAGGAACAAGTGAACTGAACACTGGAAAGGTACTTTTGTGGACAAAGGCTATACTGCATTTAAAGTGCAACACTTGACTATGCCACTCCCATACTGCAAAGAGAACAAACCCTTCCACACCACCAGTCAGTCCCTGCATTGCATTTAAAAAAACAAACAAACAAAATAAAAACTCCTGAGAAAGAGTAAGGCTGGATAAGAAACCCTCTCAATTGCAACAGGCAAGTCTGATTTTTAGGTCTGCAGTCAGAAGTCAAAACTTTTCATTATGGCATCATGGTCAAACTTGAAACTCAAGAAAGCTCTCGATGAGAAAGCAAATTTGTAATGGCCATTGCAGGCCACAGAATGTGCCTCTGCATGTTCTGGCAGTGGGTCTTCACTGAAGCAACATGTCTCGTGTGATGCATCTGCTTGGAGGAAAAAAAAAAGCATAAAACATATTTTAAACATATCAAAAGAGTACCAATGACAAGCCAAAGCCATACCTCAAACCTATATTCAATTCATGTAATGACAGCTGTATGTCTGGTCAGTAACTCAAAAAGATATAGTTAGAGGTCATCCAGTGGCTAGAAGAAATCTTAAAAGCCATGGAAATCTGGGGACATTTTCAATTGTTTTACTTACAGGTGTCATTTCTTCACAAGGAGGGGAGAAATATGGCCCTATTTCTATGTGTGCTTTCCAGAGCAGTCCAGTATCAACCACAGCTTATTAGTAGCAGGACAGAAAGCCTTGAATCTGCACTCAATTACCACTACACTGTGTTAATTACTCACCTAAATTGTGTTAATGACTGACCTAAACCAGCTTTCTCTTATTTTTTACTCAGCCACTTGGTATAATCTGACAATCTTAATAATGAAGAACTGATCTGACAGTCTTAATGATGAAGAACTGCAAAACCAACACAAAGAAGCTCAAGAAGTGAACCAACAAAATATTTTAAAGCAACCAACCTCAAACTGCCTTAGAAAAAAATGTGGGTTTATGACATTTAGTAGGTGAGCATAAAAGGAAAAAAACCCTATTGTCATTATTCAGGTGCTTTCAGTCCTAACACATAAGAGATAAAAATTCAGACTGCACTTGCCTGTTTCAAAGTTATCTTGAAGTCTTCTTGGATTAAGCCTTTTTTCACATTTCTGGTTAAAAGAATGTCCATGTATTACACACTTGATAAAGAAATGCCATTCTGTTTCTCAGGTGTATAGCTTAAGCATCAGCTAAAAGGCATGCTGGTTATGTCTGCTTTGACACACCACCTGATGTGTGAATTATTTTATTTATATCTCAGCATGAATTCTGTCACATTACTTTATCTAAAGCATGCTTCAAGTCCTCAAGCCTTTCAGAAGCGTGCAACCTTTAATAGTCAACAAACCATTTTTTAAAGTGCAGGCTTTTATGGCAAAAAAAAAAATAAAAATCTGAGTACTTTGTAAATGTTTTAAGCTGGAAGTTAAGTTTTAGCCCCAGATATGCTGCTGTAAGGATACAAATACAGAGAAAGTACAACACTTTGCATTCTGTGAGTTAAAAGTTCCCTGGTCTCCAAAGTGTATTAGAAAACTGTCACTTGGACATTAAATATTTAAACTTCAAAAGACTGACAATCATGAAAATGAAACACCACCATTTTCTTAGTCTATAAAGAACCTACAAAGTAAATGTGGAGTATTAACAGTTCCACTTGTTTGGATCAAGATCCTACAGATTCCTGCTCCATTTTTTTTTTTTTTTCATTTTTCTTCTAAACAGCCACATTTGTTTTGGCTGACAATTCTTTGACTTTTCATTCTCCTATTCTCAGACCCCAAAACAACTAATAATTTCTTCCTATGGAGAGAATTTTACAGGACAGGAGTTTTCAGTTTCTGCACTTTTACATGAAAAAAAAAAAAATAAAAAATCATAGATTCACAGATATTAGGGGTTGGAAGGGACCTAGGAGATCATCTAGTCCAACCCCCCTGCCTGAGCAGGATATGGTAGTAACTACAAGTCAAAATGGCAAGAATTTAGCTTACAGCCAGTGAGCAAGAGAAAAAAAAGCCTGGACAAGCCAGCTGAGCTGCATGGAGAACTGAGGCTCAATGCTGCACAAGAGCCAACCAAGTAGAATTGGAGAGCCATAAAGAATGGGGCAGGGGGGTGAAACAGTATATAAATATTGTCTTTAGAAATAAAAAAGTCTCAGTGAATTGTCTTAAAAAAAAAATCTCTGTGAGGCTTCTCCCAGCCAGCAGAACTGTGGAGGCAAAGACTTTGTTACTGCAAAGAAAAAGAAGTAACCAACCACGAATGTCATATAGAAATTTACAAACTGCTGTAGTTCTATTTTATGTTTAAAAAAAAAGTGACATTCTGGCACTCAAGTCAAGCCCACATTTCAACATCTTTGCTAGGACAAGCACTACCCCTCTGTATCTAGTTGTAGCACAAGAAACTTCCCTGTTTGCAGTAACATGTCATCCATGAAAAAGAAAGATACACACTGCACTAACTTATTATGACACAACACAGTAAGCTATTGGTTGGCAGCAACCTGGAAAGCTGCATGACTGTCTACTAAAACAGATGACAAGTTTTCAACTGCTAAAATAAGACTTAACTTTCAAAACACACACTTTAAAGGTTAGTATGTTTGCCTATAGATGTATATGCCCTGCAAGGTTAAGAAACAACCACATTTCTACAAATACATACCAATTATTCTCTGATCAAATATGCTTTTGATTGATAGATATTCACTCTTCTTCCTTTAAGCAAGAAGCTGGGCTAGACTGAGCAGTACAGAAACCTGCTTAATCACTGTTATGTTTCTTACCAAGGTATGGTTTTGCTTAACTGGTTGACTGTGGACTCCATTTGTTCTTTTCTTTTGGCTGGAAGTGTCTTGATTCTGCTTTCTGCCATTGCTCTTCACGCTCTGACTCTGTCATTTAAGTCCAAAATACAGCAAAGAGTTGAAATGGCAGCACTGAGTATCAAAGCACCAACCCTTCATGGTGGTTAGCTAAAACATTCCTCCAAATAACCTCAAAACAAGTGAACACATCTTCTGTAAAACAACTGAAGAACACTGAAATTAACCATACACTCAAGTTACAGAGTTACCAGCTGTCACTCAGTCCCTCTTGCACTATTACAGAAAGTGTTATGACCAAGTTTGGTTCCCATACACTGATGCATGTCTACTAGTGACACCCAAAATATTTCAGAATGGTGCATGGAAGACACCAACGTGGTGAGCAGCAATTACTATCCACACCCAAAACAACACAACTACTGCATGATGATGCCCACCTACCTCTAATGTCAGATAAACATGAGAACCCCAATATTGGTTTTTTCCCCCGTTTGGTTGGTTGTTTTTTTTCACATGCTATGGTGATAAAATTCAGTATTTTCATTCCAGAGAGGAACCTTTATGAACAAAGAAATCTGTTTTAAATAGCCCATGTTTGCCTAAGAAACAACCTACCTTTCCTTTCAAAGCCTCAGGCATCTCAGTATGGATACATGGCTTCTGTAGCTGTTTTGGCTTCACCCCCTGCTCTCCTGAACTGCCATCTGTAACCACCTGCTGACTAGAGCGAGGTTTGGATCTAATAGAGGAAAACAAACAAAAGTTTACACCATTAATTACAAACCTATTAATTGCAGAAGAGAAATATTAACGAATTTTTCTGGGTTTTTTTTTTTTTTGAGAACCTGGAAGACAAATTTAAGTAACCTAGTGTGAAAACTAGTAATGCTCACTGCACTCACTCAACTTGGTCCTGTCAGCAGATAGGAAGCCACTGCAGCATTTGTTCTCCTACTGGCCCCCAAGGTTTCCTCTAGCTAGCTACATCTGACAGTAATTTACAGTCCTGCTTTAGAAAGTCCTGCTTCTCCTCTATGGAAAAAAAAAAAAAAGCATTGAGCATGAAGGACTGAAAACTGCAATTTACAATCCTATGAGATATGAGATAGGGGTTGGACTAGATGACCTTCTAGGTCCCTTCCAACCCCTAATATCTGTGAATCTGTGAATATGCCTGCAATTTTTTTATTGATCCTTTCTGTTCCTGGAACACTAATACTTGGAGAAAGAGAAATGCCAAGCAGCTTTGTGTGAACAATGCTTTATGGAAAGGATACAGAGATGTTAAACTGACCTGATTCTTACCTAGCTTTTTCCAAGTTGGGCTTAGAGGGTGTGCTCCCTGTAGATGAAAATCCATTTTCACTGTCTGAGGAATCCCCATTCCTTCTGGAAATCCATTCCCTCAAAGGCCTGTCAACAAGGAGAGGTACCACAACTGACTAAAACAAATCTAAAGAAATGGGAAGTCTTCTGAAAGGCACCAGCCTAGCATTTGAGTCATCTCAAACATACCTGATGAAAGGAATTGCCATAAAAAATTTGTTAGGTGCCAAACCCAGCTTGGACTTTGGGGTCATGTCATTTCTGTGGCAGGGTAATTTGTCAATCGAAAACCACTCAATATTCTGGAGAAAAAAAACCAACAACAACAACAACAAAATCAGAATACCCACTACTGTAGCCTTATAGAACATTACAAATGTGTATTAACTACATTATTTACCTTAATTAAAAGAAAATTACAGTGGAAGACTTTACTTAATACACCACAAGAAGGTTTTTCACAAGAAGTTAATTAACAATGGGGTCAGTCTTCTGACTGCAACTAGAGAGCAGCAAACATTACAGCACAGACTCATGGAAAGACATGTCACCTAAAATACCAAAGGTATTATCCAGCAACTGAATTCTGAACAAGGGTTTCAAAAACTAACCACTGAATGCTTATAAACTTATAAGTTCATCTTCTTTTATCCATATGTTGAAAACCAGGCCCCTAATTAAGAGGCTTCTGTCTAGTCAACTACCTAGTCAGAAAAGCAGACACCCATTCAGTGCCACCATCTGCATCTGTTGTAAACTGAATTGCAACACAAGGAAGATACTCAAACTTCAGAGATTATGGGTATCAGGAAGAAAATTTCCAATCAGTTCCCTACCTGAGTCTTTCCTTTTCCCTTTCACAGTATCTCTTGAAAGCTTAATGATACATAAACCATCTTAAATAGTTCTATGTTGTGTCCTGTTCCAAATCTCCTCCTTAAAATACACCATTCTCCAAGTCTGGATGGTATGAGGCATCAAAGAGAGAATATAATCCCCAAATTCTCCTGTTTTGGCTTTTGTTTGACACCAATTAATAACTACATCTTAGGAAGAATGTGTAGTTATATATGCAGCTATAACTAGATGTCACAGGTGGAGGCTGAGCTGGCCACTAAACAAACATCAGATGCTCTTTATTAACCCCTCTTCCTCCCCATAAGGGGAAGAGAAAAGGAGATACTAAAAACAAACCAGCTTTAATGAAGCATCCCTGGAGCTGTTTAAAGAACTAATAGATGGGGTGCTTGAGGATATGGTGGAGTGGTTAGAGAAATGCTAGGACAAAGGTTGGACTTGATGACCCTGGAGGTCCTTTCCAACCATAGTGATTCTGTGATCTCCAAAACCAGTATCAAACATTCCCAAATGAATGCCCAAAAAAAGGCAGAAGAGTCCTCCTCACACACTGGCTATTCACCAGGACACTAGGAATAATGTGAAATGATAAACACATACACTTCCCAGCTTAGAGTCAGAACAGAGCCAAAATCTCTGTTCAGTGATTTTGCTTTTCAGCTCACTGTCTTCTAAGCAACTGCACTGTCTGAAATTAACCATGTATTTTCTGCTTCTGGAAGTGACAGTGCCTGATGTCACTATGAAGAGTTTGTGGGCAAAAAGGCTCTTGGTTACACTTGCTCCTTTGCAGACCAAGGTCACTGCTAATTCTTGTGTGCTGTGTTGAGGGTGACAAAAGGATCTTAATTACATAACCAAGTCACACCTGCAGGGAGGAGCAGGTAGGACAGGTAACCTCAACTGACCAAGGAAATACTCCAGCACATGTATGTCATATTCAGTATAAAGCTGAGGGATCACAAGCATCAAGCTCTCTTCTTCAATGACCAGCATCTGAGGAGGATTCTGTTCATTCTGCCTTTGATCCAAATGCATGGGTTCCTGAATCCAGTTCCAGAATCCTGCATCTGGTTTCCATCTGCCACAAAGTCCAGTCTGGGACTTCCCTGGTGCTGCTTCACAGCACCAGTGGTGCTGGTGATGTAACTGCCATCAGGGCAGTTGGGTTCAATACTGGTTTTGTGTGTATTTGTATGTATCCCATTTTATTATTACTATTTTCATTAAAGCTGTTTTAGTTTTCCAATTCACAAAACTCTCCCTTATTCCCTTTCTCTTCTTTTGGGATGGGAAAGGCATTAACAAAGAGCATCTGTTATAGATCTAGTGGATAGCTCTGACTTTAAATCCTGACACCACCTAAAAAAGGAGAGAATTACAGTTCACCAACATATGCTCTAACAGTGTTTTCATGACAAACAGACACATCAGACAGATGTCTGACAATCAACCTTTGCAGAAGAGTTGCAAGCAGCTGACAAAATCCTATGGTGCAGAAATGCCATTTGTAAGTAGTATGTGAAGCATTCATCATACCTGGTAGTTCCATTATTTTACAGACCATTAGCTTTAAAAAGTAAATAAATAAAAATCAAGCTCCACAACAAGGTTCCTTTAACACATACCCGGATTTCCCTTCTAGTTTTGGGGTTGAATTTTGTGTTCTTGGGGACTCCAGGAATTATGTACAGCCGTGCCAACTGATCATTAATTCTCAGCTCAATGTATTCTTCTTTGCAGATATAATCTTTTATGTCAAACCCAGTTTCTTCAAACACCTGAGAAGAACAGATGAAATCAGTATATCCAGGTTTTTTTGCTTTCAGAACCTACCATCATAAACTATTTCTCATATCAGCTCAGGAAAGCAAGCCACCACTTTGAAAAGCAAACTCTTGCACATGGATGTAACTTCAATTAACAGAAAAAGTATCAAAAATCCTATATGCTAAGACAGACCTCCAATAAAAGCTGAAACTGTGTTTTTACACCTGCATTTAGCAATTTATTCATATGCATGGGTAGCCTGTGACAGCTCCTCCATGCTGCTGGATATATGGAAATATTATTCACTACAAAACCTCCTGCTGGGAGTAAAAACATCTTGAAACTCTCACGAAGTTTACCCACACCTTCATTTTTGTTCTCTTTCAACAATCCTTTTACCTCATAAATATTCTACCCCTGCATGTATAATAATTTTTACATTCATAACAAACCCAGCAATAGAGTAGCAACACTTTTACTATTAAATCCAAACTACTCATTCACACTGACAAACTTCAGTATCTTGTCAGATATCTAAAGAAAAAAAAAAAATAGGAGTGTTACAGCTGCTGGAGATTACTAGAAAGACAATATATTTTAAACATATTTTATGATCTTTCAGTGAAGGATCATATATTCACAGACACCTTCAGCTAGATCAGGTTGCTCTAAGCTTTACTTTGAAATATTTACTTCTGAAAACATTCTAAAATAGAGAAGGTTTATAATATAAAAAAAAAAAGATTCATGACAAACACACCTAATAATAATTCAGATCATGCCTGGAACGTTCCTTAGCAAACTAATTATTTCAGAAACTGCCTCATTCTCAACATCTCCATTAGGTAAATACAAGTACTCAGAACATGCAGGATTGATACTAGCATCCAAAATATTTCACATTCATGTGAACAATCACTCACTGACACTGCTGAATGAGGAAAGTGGCCAGTGCTCTGTCCCTACACTGACTCGTGGATGGCAGCAAGTGCCTTGTGGGGATGGTTAAATCAGTGGAAGAACAACTGGCAGTGCAGGGGTTAAACCCATTTGAGCAGCCACACTGTGCAAGACACTTCAGCTTAAATTGAAGGGAATAAAATTCAACTTACCTCCCTAGCAGCACAGTCATGAGGAGCCTCTTCTTTATTTACTTTCCCTTTTGGAAATCCCCAACCAGATTTTGCTAAATAGCCCTGAACCAAAAGCACCTACAAAATACAAGGGAAAGCAACCATCAAACTCTCACTAACCAATTTATTATTAACTGTCTTCCCCTTACCATTCCCTGCTTCTCCAAACAGATACTTTAGCCTGGAGGAAGGAACTCCTTGTTTTCCATATTCTAGCAGGAACTGCTAAATGTTTTAATGGGACTACACAACTTAGAACAAGCCCAACCAAACCTGAGTAGGAAAGCAAGAAGTGTGTTCACTGTCTACTGTATTATTTTTTCTGTAAACACTCAACAGGGTCAAGTAACTGCCACATTTTTTGTGATTCTGAAGCACTTTCTTTTTTCCCCTCCAGACAAAACGTGTAAACAAGATTGCTTCTGCCAGCATATACCATCCTTCCCTCCAGGCTTTCACAACTATTTCCATACTTACATTTTCAAGTGTCTCATCAAGAATAATTGCCCCGTAGGTTGGTACTCCCATTTTGTATTCTTTCCACTCATCTAAAACCTTCTGTACATCTTCACCTTGAGGCAGCAAGAAAGGGCAGTGATTGAAGAGTACAGCAGCACATTAAGGAAGATAAACTTAAGCATCCAGAAGCATTCAGTTGCAAGTCACACAAGTACAAAGTCACATCAGAGATATCCACTCAACTTTTACAATAATTGTACTCCCTCCCCTATGTGATTTCAAAGTATCTTGGAGCTAAAACAAAAAAAAAAATACCAAGAATAATCCATTACCAAACTTCAAAGGTCAGAAAGCACCAAATAATTTGGGAATTCTAACATAAGCCAACTACAAAAACAACAAAAAGATAGTGCAAGGGTACTTGTTTGAAGGCAGGTCTGCACTAATGACTGATGTGTGCCTGGTGTTGGTGATTAGGTCTTGCATTCCTCAGGTCATCCAGGTCATCCAGGCTCACTAGCTGCAAAAGTGCTGCATCTAATTATTTCACCCTCAGTGGATTGTTTTTTCATCAAGCTTCTGTTCTCAGAAATACAGCATGAAGCACTCAGCTCAAGTTAGACATGCATGAATTATAAACTTCAGTTGCACACTCCATTGTTTCCTTGGTTTGGCACTTTATCCCCACCACAGATCTTGCCATTTCAACATTTGCTGCCAAAATGGAAGTGGAAAAGCTGACTGCCTTTTTGATTACCTCAGAATTCCTGCTCTGAATGATGGCTTTACATCATCCAGTCTGTTCACAATGCCAAAATCTAACAGAAACATCACCTTCACTGAGTCTATCAAATACATAAAGGTATTCCTCATCAACAAACTTTTCCCTTCTTCTCTGGCTTCAAACTGTTAGAACCATCTGACAAGTAGAAGCCAAGCAGTAGTGTTTTTAACAAGGAAACTGTGCTATATAAAGGAGTTAGAAATAACAAGTCACACAATTTGTAGATCATGTTAGCCAAATAATCACAAGACCTCACTGTGCTTGGCCATCAGAGGTGTCCACCTTGCTCTGTAACTATTTTCAGTTACTCATTAATAAACTAATATTTAAATTAACAGTGAGATTAAGGCAACTAAATCAAATACAGAACCACAACAACAAAAAAACTGGCTGACATAGGCATAAGCCAGCTAACATGCAGGTGGGATACAGGGTGGGTGGGGAGAATTAGAGGAGGGTTTTTCTCAGGAAGCCATGAAGCCACATGCCTCCAAGTCACCCAGGAACAGATCCAGGCGGGTCTTAAGTGTCTCCAGAGCAGGAGACTCCAAAACCCCCCTGGGCAGACCCTTCCAGGCTCTGGCACCCTCACTGGGAAGAAGTTCTTTCTTGTGTTGACCCTAAACCTCTTGTGCTCCAACTTGCTCCCATTGCCTCTCGTCCTGTCACTGGATGACACTGAGCAGAGTCTGGCTCCATCCTCTCTGCACTCAACATATTGATAAGACATTGATGAGGTCCCCCCCCAGCTCTCTCAGCCTCTCCTCAGCAGGGAGATGCTCCACTCCCCTAATCATCCTAGTGCCCCTGTGCTGGACTCTATCCAGTAAATCTCTGTCTTTTCTACCATCCCTGCCACCTTCCACCCCCAACTTTCTGCACACCTCCTCCCCTGCTGTAATATATGCACTGCAGGCACCACAGGAACCAGCTCAGGGCTGGTCCCACCTCTGCCACTGGTGAGCAACTTGTGCAGACCTGACCTCACACAGACTTGGCACATTCCAGGGGAAGCACATACCACCTTCAGCTACCTCAATGTCACTATTTACTTGGAAAAGGATTAAATTAAGGAGACAAAACAACACGAAAAGCTCCACCAGTTCATCTTTGAAACCCACCTAGTCTTCAAAGATCAGAATTACCTGTTTTTTCCACAACTCTTGAGCAGTCTGATAAACATCTCTTTTGTGGACATCACAAAATGCTGGAAGCAATAAATATGTGAAAATCACACACCTAGCAATACTCACTTTTAAACATTAACACGTAACTGACATTTTCCTGCAAGCATGAAATTTCATTAACAACACTCAGTTTGCATTTCACTCACTGAGACAGAAAACAAAGTAATAAAAAGGATATCAGCCTTGGCGAAGTCTCTTATCCCACACTGAGGTAATCCTGGTGTGTTTTGTATGTAGAAATCCAAGTAAAACCAATGGGCAAGTTCAATTTGAAAACACACCCTGATTGCATTATCTCTCTCCTCACTCGGAATGTGCAAAATAAAGCGGCTGTCAGGAAAACAAACAAACAAACAAAAGAGTAAGATTAGCCCAATCTATTGGTTTAAATACTCTTAACAAAACAAAACAAAAAAAAAAGCAAAAAAAAAGAAGCATTACAAGAGAATTCCTGATCAATTGCCACAGAGTGACAGTGAAAGGTTTTCACATCACAGTAATACATAACTTTTAAAATTAAGAACAGACAATAATGTTCTCTCTATATATATTACAAAAAAATAAAACATTTTCACGTGTACAGTAAAGAACATCAGTAAATTGTGATATCAAATAGCAGTGCATTCTTTTCCTGGACACAAGTTAAAGACAGAAAAGTATTTTCACTTAAAACCACAGTAAACAATTTCTGTAGATCCAGAGGGTGGTGGTCAATGGCTCAAACTCCAGATGGAGTCCCTCAGGGGTCTGTACTGGGACCTGTACTGTTTAATATCTTCATTAATGATATTGACAATGGGATGGAGGCACCATCAGCAAGTTCACAGATGACACCAAGCTGAGT